>CAUYQV010098923.1:0-34546 GCA_963574575.1 Galagoides demidoff | reverse complement strand
TTTGTAATGAATTCCATCATGGAATCAATCAATGCAGACAGCTTGAAATATCAAGAAAGTGTCTGTAAAGGATGTGACTAATGAATGCACAGTCCATCGAAGGTTTGCCATGTTTCATTCTGGTGATTTCAATCTTGAAATTGTGCCACATGGGTGACCTAAGACCAAGGTGGATAATGATGAGCTGGAACCTGTAGTGGAAATGAATCTCTCTCAATCTATGTGTGAACTATGTGAACTGGAGCCAAGTTTAACATTACTATTCCCACACCCATTTAAAATAAACCAGAAAGGTAAAGTAGCTGGATAAATGGATTCTGCATGATTCAAACAAGCATCAGAAAAAAATCCTCTTGAAGCTTGCTTTTCCTTTGCTGTCATGACATGGAGGTGAACCATTTCTACACAGCATATTTACAATTGATAAATAACAGATTCTTTGGACAACTGCAAGCATTCAGCACAATTGTTGGTCAAAGATGAAGTGCCAAAACACACTACAAAACCAAATATTCATCAAAAAAACCTATGATGTCTGTTTGGTGGTTTTGTATTGGTATTAGTCACTACAGCTTTATGAAAGCTGATTAATCTATTATATTGGATGTCTGCTACAACCAGTTGGATGAGATAAGGAGGAGGATTGCAATTAATCCTCCAACCTCCAGCCGAGATTGGTCAATAGAAATAGGCCAATCCTCTTGCAAGACAACTCTTGAACACACGTTGGACAAACAACACTGTTCAAATTCTAGAAGCTGAACTTGAAACTCTCTGCCATGCTCTCTATTCACCAGACCTTGCACCAACTGATGACCACTTTTTTGAAGCTTTGGACTATTTCTTGCAAGGAACAATACTCCATTCCCAACAAGCTGTGAAAACACCTTTTGTGATTTCCTCACCACTCACTCCAAGCTTCTTTGCTCCTGGTGTAAACAAGCGACCATTGTAATGGCTAAACTGTGTCAATGGTGTAGGCACCTACCATGATTAATTGTCCTGCTTCCTGATAAGATATAATAAACTGGATTCAAACTAGAGCATTTCATATTTCATGACCAAAAGAGAATACATATTGTATAATTCTATTTAGAGAAAATCTGTGCAGTGTTTAATTTGGAAAGGAGGATGGAGTCACTGGAGTCACTGTACCGAAGTCCCACTAACCAGTGGCTTAAAGTGGCTTACTCTGAAAGTACTTGTTGTATCATCTTGCATTACTTAAAATTTATCTTATTAAAAACTATATGCACAGTGGAAAGTGAATCAAATGCATATTGCTTTTCAGTTCTGGAGGCTAAAAGTCTGAAATCCAGATATTGGAGATATTGGTGGATCCTCCTGGAGGTACTGCGGGAGGGTATATTCCATAACTTTCTCCTAATATATGATGCTGGCCTTGACTTGCAGACACTTTACTTCAGGCTCTTCCTCCAGTTGTGCATTGAATTCTTTCTGCACCTTTATGTCTGTTTCCTCTCCTGACAAGGGCATTGGTCATTGGAATAAAGCCCATTCTAACGCAGTACAGATTCATCGGTGACTAATTACATCTGAAATTAAACCATTTCCAAATAAGAACCCATTCTGAGGTACTGGGTAAATGTATGTTTTGGAGACTCTTAAATAGGGGAGGTCATGAGGGTCTCTCTGGGGCAATAGTTAATGTTAAAGATTGTGACTTGTGTGGCCATGTTAGAAGCTTGCTCCATTTATGATCATGCATCAGGCTGAGGATTATTTTTATGTGTGTATATTATACTTCAAAAACTGATTGAAGATAAGGAGAGAAATATAACAATACATCAATCTCATGCATTAGTAAAAATAAGAAACAATGAGAACTGTCATACGTTTCTAGTTCAGTTGTAAATTACATAACATGATTGAAAAGCTGGCATTATCTAGTTAAACTGAAAGTGCTTTTACCTTATTATACAGAAATTTTACTTCTGGATTAAAAAAACTAAAGGAACTGTGTGTATACGTAGATCAAAATACATTTACAAGGATTCTCTTTACAGCAGTGTTCAAAATAGCCCCAATCTGGTAAAAACCAAAGATGATTTCAACAAAAGAATAGATAACTTGTGGAATCATCTCACAATACTTATAATATGCATAAAATAACATAAAATAGATTGAACCACTATTACACATAGTATAGATAATTAGGACAGTTATTGAATTAACAGAAATAAATCCAGATGCAAAAGATTATGTGCTTTAGTATTCATTTAAGGATAAAAAACGTAACCCCCCCCCAAAGAAAGACAGAAAACGAGAAAGAGAGACAGAGACACACACAGAGAGAGATTATTGAGTTAAACAAAATGTGAATATAGTGTTATCAAAATTATTGAAGATAAAAAGACAGGGACAATGGGAGATTTAATTGATGATGGGCATGAGGCAGACTTTTACAATACTTTGTTAGATTCTAACCCCATATCATATGGTAGTTATAAATATGTGTTCATTATATGATAATCCAACCCTTATAGTTGCATTCGATTCACTTTCCACTGTGCATATAGTTTTTAATAAGATAAATGTTAAGTAATGCAAGATGATACAACAAGTACTTTCAGGGTAATATCCCCTCTGTTACTCTCTTCATTTACATCCTGCTTTCTCAATGGTTTTAAAGAAAATAATTTTTACTTTGACTATTTTTTAAATTTTTATATCATTTTTGTTTACAAATATTATGTAATCACAGACATACATCCTCCATCACCATCTCTTTCATAAAATGGCCCATGCAATATACGATGTTCAATAACTTCTTATTTCACTTAATAATATGTCTTGAGGGAAAGTCCATGTCCTCATTCCATTTTGCAGATGTGTTATAGTTTAAAATGTACTATAGTTTATGCAATCCATCCTTTATTGAGGTTACGTATGTCATTTTCGATTTTTGAGAATCAATTTATGCTGATGCCACATCAATTTTTAGTCCACTACTTTAGATTATTTCATTAATACACTTTTTAGATAGAGTCTTAGAAGTGGGAATAGATTTATAGAAATGCCAAAGAGTCAATACAAATGCATTTTTGTAAGATATTGCCAATTTTTGCCCCATAGTGGGTATGTCATTTTATATTCTCATAAAAAAAAATAAGAAGAAATGACAGAGAAATAGGCAATGAATCAAATAAACCCTCGGTGAAGAAATTTTTCTCTGTCCCCATGTACTTAGATGATACCAAGAGTTTAGGATTCATTTCCCATGTGTATACTAAACAAATAAATGAGGCAAATGCTTGTTTTTTATAACCAAAAATCATGTTGTAGAGAATGTTAGGAGAATGGTTAAGAAAAGCAATATTTAAGAATGGAATAAGAATTCTTGGCTTAAATATGTTGGCAGCTACCGATTGGTTAGCATTTATTAAGAAAACCATTATAACATGGAAGCCACTTAAAAGAAAAAACAATCTGAAAACTTATGTAAATACCTACCTGTGTTTCAGCAACACACCCCAGGCTGATAGCTAAGTCAAGTAACTAAAATGTGAGAGATTAATAAAATGGTGCTAAAATAAAAACTCTCTTAGCAAATTTTGCAGCCTTGAGGACAGAATCATTGCATTCTCTAAGAATAAAAAATGATATAAAAACATTTAGAATCCAAAACTACATTTTAAAATAAGAAACAAGAAATGCAATGTGCTCTCAAGGAGCAAATTCTTACCTTATAAGAGTCACATCTAGACAATTTAAACATTTTCACATGGAAATTTCCAAAGTCCACATCATATACTTAAATTATATAAACCTACCAAAAGGAAAAATAAAATGACTTGGAAATGGGATCACAGTTGTTCTTCAAGGAGAACACAGAGAGGTTGTCTTCAATGAACACGGAGTTGAAGGCTCACCATATGAACAGTGCACATTTTCTTCCCCTACGATAAATGGCAATGTCTCTCTTATATAGTCTCTAGTTTCAATGGCAAGTTTTCTGTGAATTTGGAGATAGAGGATTTAAATAATATGAAGACAAGAGAAAGCTAGGGGGAAATGTATTTGGAAGACACTCCTTGAGTTGTTCACCTTCTGTAAGCCATATACTATGTAATTACCTACATGGACATGTATATATTAGATACATAGAAATAGTTAATTCATTGATAGTGCATAATTTTTTTTTCTAACTTATATCAAACTGTGTTTATGGTAGACTAGCAATATTTTCTGCAGCTAAAAAGCGTGCAAATCGTTATCTCCTATATATCATAAACATGCATTCATTTATAACATGTTTATTGACTTTTTTGGTTAAAGATCAGAATCTGCGTCTTTAATGTCTCTTATTTATGATTTTTTTTAACGTTTTTTTTCTGAGAACAGAGTCTCACTCTGTTGTCCTAGGCTAGAGTCCTATGGCATCAGCCGTACACACAGCAACTGCCAACTCCTGGATTCATCCTCATGCATCAGCTTCTTGAGTATTTGGGACTACAGATGCCTCCCACAATGCCTAGATAATTTTTCTATTTTTAGTAGAAGTGGGGCCTCACTCTTTGTCAGGTTGATCTTGAACTCCTGAGCTCAAGCAATCCTCCCCCCTGGGCCTCTGAGAGTGTTAGGATTACAGGTGTGAGTCACCACACCAAGCATAATTTCATTACCTCCTTATCCCTTTTTATTCAACTCCAGCCATGATTTTAGGAATAAATTCTACATATACTTTGACAAACTGTACATGGGTAAATCTTGATCAGTCCCTGTGGTGTAAGGCATCCTGTACTTTTCCGCGTCCTATAAGGGGCTTCTCCATTGCTTTAATACGGATGCCTCATGAAACTCAGTGGACATTCGTGCATATCCAGTCTGGATGCACAAGGGAAAGGAAGCGCATCAGGACCTTTGAGCAATAGGGAACAGGCATTGAAGAAGAAATAAACTCCTCTTTTATCCCCTATGAAATCAGATCTCAAATTCATGAGAATCCTGAAATTTTCCATAAAACTGAGTATCAGTATTTCCTAGGAAAGGATAACTATATTGCATCATTATAATCATTTACTTTTCTTAATTTTGCAGGTTAGTAGCACCATTCACCTACTCCTTGATATCAACTCGCTAATGAACTATCTTTACGAAAGAAAGTCTTTGCCTTTGCCTGTGAGTACCTAGGCTAAAGCAGTTGATTAACTTCACGCAGGATTTTGAAGTTGGATCACATAGCCATCAGCAGCAAATGAGACCTCTATCACTGGTAATTAGTACGGTAAACATCATATACTTGTGGTGTCATCAAAATTATTCTGACTTTCACCTGAAGTGATTGGGATTAGGTGCAGGGAGAAAATGACATGTTGGGTTATAAGAAATGTGTGGCATTTAAAATGAAGGGGAGAGAGTTAGATAAGGAAGGAAAAGTTGTATCTTTTTATTAACTACTTGGAAGGTTTAAAAGCTCAGAATGGAAAGCTTAGGTTGGAAATCTAAGCAACTCAGGCATGCTTTGAAAGCCAGAAAGCCTGTACAGGAGCCTTTGGGAAGATCCTCTTCTTACACAGACTCATGGCACACTGTGGTAAAAATTAGGCCCTGTATTAAGTAAGAGCAGAAGAACATGAAAAGAACCTGAAAATATGCGCTTTATATACCTCTCCTCTCAAAATAGAGTGTGATAGAAGAAAGGGGCCTTGAAACTCAAGATTAGCCTGATAACCTTTGGATCCACAGATTCTTTTAGTTACGGTGAGATTTATAGAACAATGTTCTCAGGAACTGAATAACAGTCTGCGATACAAAGGAGAAACACAGGATTTCCTCCTCTTTCCATGAGTTCCATGTCTTACTTATATGTTGGGTTCTTAATATTGGAGTGATAACCTTGACCCAAGTTTATAGACTTGATTCCACAGGGAAAATGGTTGCACTAGGTAACTCAGCAATATTCTCAATCAACACTGTACCTGCCTGTGATCCCTTTGTGCTTTTCACACTAATAGTTCAGTAGAAAAAAGTAGTTGGTTTACTAGAGGGGTAAGGGGCATGAGATCATTGACCCTGAGTATCATGGGGAACTGAGGCAGCCACTGAATTGAGGAAGAGATAAACATGTCTGGAACAAGAATATACACCGGGGCATCTCTTCAAGCTTCCATAATGTTAAACGATCTGTTGAAGGAAGCTCAGCTCAACAAGGGCAAGTAAATTATGGATTTAGACTCCACTTAAATGAAGTTTTGGGTCATCTCATCAGGGAAGCAACATAGATAGGCTATGTTTGGCTAAGAATAAAAGAAAGCCATAAAGTGTGGTGTAGGAGTGAAATGAAAACATCATGGATGGCTTTAGTGTCAGCTGAAGTGGTGGTTGCTAGGGCTTACTTCCTTAGATCACCTATTTTACATTTTGGGGATGTTTATACTTAAGTTAGGAAGATAAAGTGGTGGGCTGTAACTTACTTTTTGCACTACTTCAAATACACTCAATTACTACTACTCTAAGCCACTGCTGTGTACTATTTCAGTGTGAGATTTCACAGCCTTTGTGCAAAGGTAATCCGACTATACCCTGCCTCCAATGCAACATGTACTTCCTATTTCCTGCTGCCTTGTCTTATTCTGTTTCTTGGCATGTTACAGGAACCAGTTTAAAATTCACACACGAACATTTTAACATTAGTGGGTCAGTGTGGGGAGTACAAAGTCAAAAAATAAATACATTTCTTTTATCATCCCCCTGGGGGACAGTTCTGATATATACTCCATACGAATCTCAGAATATACACTTGATCAAGACTCAGTCATCAATAGGGGCAGCCAGTTTGATAAGACATCCTCAGCTTGCCTTCCCTCTGTATATTTCCTCAGACCTTCACACTTGCTCCTGAAAAACTAATTTCTAAATAATTATCTTTACACTGATCATTTACTTAGAGTTTTTTTTCCTTCCCCCCCCAAAAAAAATATAGCCTAAAGGAATGGGGATTAAAATCATATATGGCCCCTACTCCTACTGGATTGTGTCTAGTTGAGGAGAAATATATACAGTTGATGATTACTTGAATAAATAAACCACTAAAATAGTGATGATACTGTGAGTGAAAGTATAAAATGCTGTGAGGACATAAATCACACTGATTTTCCAGGGAAGCCTATTTAAGGAAATGATACCTAAGCTGAAAATGGAAGAATTAATAGGAATTAATTCTATTCCTGTAAAGGGGTGGAAGAAAAGCTGTTGAAGAACAAAGAAAGAGGAGCGGGCTAAAAGAGCACGAGCAAGCAGCAGAGTGCCGGGCGTGTGATTGAAGAGGTAGGGAAAGGCCAGATAAGGTTGGGCCTTCCAGGGCATGTGTCAAACTTAATTTTAAATTTAAGGGTTGGATTTGAGAGGTAACAAACCAGTAATGAAGAATTACGTCTGTGGTTGACCATACTTGAAATTGTAGGAGACAAAGATGAGATCTCAAAGAAAAATGTTGTCAAAGAGTGGAAGAGGAACATGTTTGGGTAGAAAGTCAAACTCTGAGTTCTCCAAACTAATTACCCAAGATGCAAAGAGAAGATATTTTAACCCAAAGCGCTCAACTTGAGAAAAGATATACACGTGTACCATACCAAAGTGTATGTAACTGTGTAACAATTAATTATATTAACATCTACATCAGTCAGAGTTACACTAGAGAAATAGCACCAGAGGATATACACACACATGCAGACACATACACAGCAAGAAGTTGGCATAAGCCATTGGGGAGACCTTGGCAGGCAAGACAAAACTCTATAAGCCAAGCTGTCAAAAGGTTCAGCCTGGTATGTTGATGAACTTGGCTGGTTATACGTGGTGTTATCTTCTTTTTCAGGTAAACCTCAGTTCCCTTTGTAAGGTCTTTAAACCACGCAGATGATCAGGGAAAATCTCTGTTATAAAATTCCATCACAGCAACACCACGTTGGGTTGAACTGAATGACTGGAGACTGCAGTCTAGCCAAACTGACACACAAACTGATAATCACAATATCTCACTTTTATTTTCAGGACCTTATCTGTTCATCTCCACCGAAAGCATATTCTCTTCTCTGATTTGTTTCCCTTTTCAGATTTAGGCAAAATCATGCTGAATTCTTAATTTATGTCATTTTTTTTCAAAATAAAACTTGAAAATAATTTAATCTAAAAGCAGTTAAAACTAATGTACCTCAACACCGCTTCTGCAAGTGTGACCAGTAGTTCATTTATATGTTTGTATTAATTTTCTTACTTATTTATAGTAACATTATTGATTATATAACCCCATATACTTGTATTTCAGCTGAGAGTTGCAGTTACTCAGTATTACAGATGGCAGTTTAGCAGTATAGATGCAGAGCTTTAAAAACAGCTCTAAGATTATATTTTGTATTTCTGTGGTATTAGTTGTAATAGCTCTTTCTTCATTTTGGACTGAGCTTATTGGATCCTTTCTTCTCTGAACATACGGAAAAATGTTCAATATCACTAATCATTAGGGAAAATATCATTTTGAAATTTTTATGAAGCATATGGATGACAAAGTGTTTTTAAATGTATACACAGCAATACAAGAAGTTATACTTTTACTTATATTCCTTATTTATTTTATATCCTCTATGGTACCTAATACAATGTTAAAGACCCAGAGTACAGTCAATATTTGAAGATTAAAAAACAAAGCATAATGAGATATCACCTTACCCCATTTAGAATGGCTTTTATTAAAAAGTTAAAAAACAATTGATTCTTATAGAGATTCAGAGAGAAAGGAATGCTTATACCCTTTTCAAGGGACTGAAAATTAGTACAACTTTTTTGGAAAACAGTATGGGGATTCTTCAAAGAGATAGAAGTTGACCTACTATTCCATCTAGAAATTCTACTACTGGGTATTTACCCAAAGGAGAATAAATAATTTTACCAAAATGCACTTGAATGTGGGCAGCACCTATGGCTCAAAGGAGTAGGGCACCGGCCCCATATACCTCGAGGCACCCATTCCTCATGCCCCAAGGAGGGTAGTTGTAAATGTGATTAGTCTATTTTAATTCTGAGCATATGTGAATTTGCCATGCTTTTGTTACAGCTATATTTTTTTCTAATACTGTTGATTAAAGACTGAATTTGCTTTTACTCTACAATATGATGAAACTATAATTTGATTTTTTAATAGTTTTTTCACTCTGTTAGTGGCAATCAATGCCTATTTATAATTAGTATCAAAGATACTTTAGTCTTAAATGATAGTTTAAAAGTAAAATTAGCTCTGAGGTCATGTATATAGCTTTTCAAAATTTCAGAAGACTAGTATCATTATACACTTCTGGCATAAATGAATAATTCTAAAATCTAAAAAAAACCCAATTATTATCTTAGAGGAGGGAAGTATAGTATTGAACTTAATTTTTATGGTTGCAAATAATTCTCTAAAATGTAATGTATGCCCAAAGTAAGTCAGCTTGTATTCCGAAAATGTTTTGAGAAAGCCAAAAAGACATCTATTGTTATAATTTGTTAATGATAGTTATTTAACTTGTTAATGATTATTTTGTTTTCAAGGTAGAGATGATTTTGATACTTATATTTTGAGATTTAGTGATAAAGGAGTAAATGTGAATTGGTGCTTTAAAAAAAAAAAAGGTGGTGGGTTCAAACGCAGCCCTGGCCAAAAATTGCAATGGCAACAACAAAAAAAATGCACTTGAGTTTATTGTAGTACAATTTAATTGCAAAGATGTAGAAGCAACCCATGTGTCCAATTCATGAGTGGATTTACAAAATATGGAACACAAATACTGTGAAATATTATGCAACCACGAAGAAAGGTTAATTAAGGCCCTTTATAAATTTGTAAAATTTATATTAATTTTATATAAATTTTATAACAATTTGGATGGAATTCAACACCATTATCCTAAGTACCTAAAAAATTTAGATACTTTAAAACAAACACCACATGTGCTCACTATTAAATTGGAACTAACTGATGAGCACACATGTGCACAGAGGGAAGTAAAACTCAGCAGAAATCAAGCAGGGGGAAGGATAAGGAGAGGGTTGGTAAAACCTACATAATGGGTACAATGAATACTATCTAGGTGATAGTCACGCTTATAACCCTAACTCAAGCATAACGAAATCAATACATGTAACTAAAATCATTTGCACCACCATACTATCTTGACATTAAGAAAAATTTCTAACATTTGATCTGATAAACATAAAATTATTATATAAGCATAATCAAAATCTATTCAAATAAAACTTTCAAAATCAAAAATCCTTTAAATATGAATAATATGAAAGGCATTAAGTATATTGAAATATGTCTATACTGTTTTATATTTTAATGACATTCAAAAATATTTGGTCTACAATAATTTAAATGGTAAAGATTATAGATTATTTCACTTGTACAAGAAGGCATATCCCAAACATAAAAATTGAGAGTAAAAAACAGAAAATATCACAGCTATAAATAAAGGCTTAACAAACACTGATACACGATTCTATCAGCTGCCAGAATACCAAATATCAACTAGCTTGCATCAAGCACACTCGGGAATCCCTACAGAAATCAAGGTGCATCAGGAATCTTTGCAAAACTCAAGTTATATTGTAGTTATGGCATGGACCATTAAACAACTTTGTAGCATGAAAAACTTTATTTGTATTGTAATTATGTGCAAAATCATAAATAATTATTATAGATCCCGTAGGTTGATATTATTTAGACATTTATTTTCTCTTATTTGTGCTCTTTCTCTCATCACGAAGGTTTCGCCTATGTTTGTTTCAGTCAAAAAATACTTCTGAGTACATACAATATCCCTGAAAATTTTCTTTGTCTGACGACTTTAGATGAAAATGAAGACTTAGTAAATAAAGAAATCTACTTCTACACTGAGGAAAGATTTATGACGAGAACGGATAACTCTCCTCAACTCTGAATACAATTGTTAAAAAGGCGGGAAAAGGGGAGGGGAGTAAGGATGTGCTGAAGTAGTGATACGAAGGAATTTACTATTAACTTGCATGGAACTGGAGAACCTTTTTCTAAGTATAGTTACATAATATATAACTTCTTTTATATATTTGTTTCTGCTGGGGTTATGACATAATTATCAGTTTTTAGTTATTTGTGCCAGGTAAATTGCAAAGACATCTAGAGCAACTAGTTTGAGCCAATTTAGTTATCTTTTTTTTTTTTAATATTCAGATTACTATGAGGGCACAGATGATTAGCTTACCTTGTTTGCATTTATAAGGTAAACCCTGAGTTGTAATTGGATTATCTTAACATCTAGATCTGTGCTGTTCAGTCCTGCTGTGGACTGGACCACAGTCTGCCTGCTGAGGTTCCACCTCTCTCCTAATGGCCCTGCCTCTCTGTCCTAGTCCGGGCACCTCCAGCTTTGTCCCTCAGCTCCAGAATAAGTGGCATCGTTCTGTTCCTGCATTTCTCTGATATGTCTCGCCCTCTCTTGTTTGTCTTTTCAGCTGTTTCAAAATCTGTTTAACTAATTTCCTGGGTTAAATCCCAGTCCTTAGCCTCTATTCCTTTTTTCCATTTCTTATAAATACTAGATGGTTTCTGCTTTACTCTCTGAGCCCTGATTACTGCGTAGACAAATCCAAACAGGTCATGAAATTTTGTTTTTAATAAGCCATGTGACTTCCAATAACACATTATTATACAATGTTCTCAAGGCAAAAATCACTTAATGGAAGAAAAATGGGCAGCTTAAAATAAAGGCAATCTTACTGCATTTCCCTTTGTATGTTTTTGGAATAAAAAATGACTTTGAATTATTCTATTCAACAACAACAACAAAATAACTATGGCTTTATTTAGGGTTCTAAACAGAAGTTATAATAAGTAATATTTCCCAGAAGTCATTTATGAATCCCTTAGGGGGGCTTTCAGCTGTAGTCTATTTTGGTGTTATCCTGTATGAAGAAAAAAGAGAGGTTAAATATATGAAAAATAAAATTTGCTTGTATTTTTTCTATCAAGAGAGTTCTGAAATTAGTATGTCGCCTTCAGAAACTTTTCAATGGCAAAACATTTGAGTGCTCGCATTATAATTTATTTGAGAAGTCAGTCAAAGAAGAAAATTGGTGATAATTACATCCCCTAACAAAGGGAAAAAAAATCCTCTGAGACATGTAGAACAATAATAAAAATCTTATTTTATTAGACAGAAAGGTTTGTGAGGAGTTTTCTAATTATATCAAGGTTTATTTTAAAATCTATATAAAAACAAATTTCAAATAAGGCTGAAAAATTCTTTTCATTGGCAATCCATTCCCCCATTTTTTAAAATAGTATTTGTTTTACCAAAATCTTACATTTTTATATTTTCAGACTCCAAATATCATCCACGTGTAAACCTAGAAATTCTAGAGCCTTGAAGTGTTCTATATACCCACATGATCAAAAAGGAAAATAAATGATCTTTTTGGATATATTTTTCATTTTTGAATCTGTCACTAAGTGTATTGTTTATTATGACTTGACACACTCTTTCTCTTTCCACTGCTCTCTCTCTGTCCCTATCTGTCTGTTTATGGATATATATAATGTTAATACATATTCATATATATGTGTATGCTTTTGCACACACCACTTATCCATATATACTGTGTATATATATTCTCATATGTCAATGCTTTTAACATCCATATTCCCACTAATTAGTTCCTGTTGCATTTGTTAAATAGCACCTTATAGAAGTTAAGAGTTCAGTGAATCTTATGAATTGATTCCCACACCTTCTGATCATGTTTTTGTTGTTGCTATTATTAACTTGCTTCAAATCCCTAGTTCCAGTTCTATCAATTATTTTTCATCTTGTGGTCAAACTTCATAATGGCTATAAGAATGTTGTAGGATAAAGTGTAAAAGCCAGTTACAATTTCAGAGAATCTCATGTCATGTCTTGTATTTTTCTGGAGCAAATCATAAATGTTACCTCATCCTTAAAAGGAAACTACAGCACAGAGTACTAAGTGAATATCAGTGTATTTTTTAGCTTGATCCTATATAAGCTAAAATAAATGGTAGGAAAAGATGATGTAAAACACTTATAAAAGTAACTGACACATAGTATGTGTTCAGGAAATTAAGTGATTACTATTACTATTCAATAAATATGTATTTGAAGCCTGTTGTGTGTAAGATACAAAGTATGACAAGTTCATGACTTTGCCACTGTGAACTTACATTGGCAGCACTGTGCAAACAATTCAGTGAGGTTTCATAACCTTGGTATACCAGTGTCTTACAGTTGCATTCATGCTGATGTTTGGTAGTGTCTTACTGAGCTGTGTTCATTATTGTACTTGCATGTTTTTGTGCACTGGTGCAAAAATGTGAGAGATTGAATTAGAGCAACCAACAAACATTTGTAATTTTTTGTTAAACTTGGCAAGACTGGAAGTGAATTTGAGAACCATGGTAGTCCAAGTTTGTGAGGATAATTCCAAGAAGAAAATGGCAGTGCACCAAAGTTTGAATGCTTTTTCTGAGAGGAAAGACAGGGCCACCATGAAGAGGGGTCAGGGTGGCCAAGAACAAGCTGAATTGAAGAAAACATTGTAAACATTTGTCAAATTCTACATCAAAATAGTCAGCCAACTGTGAGAAACATAGCAGACCAAGTAAAAATAATAAAGAGAGAGGAAATCGTAACTGAAAATCTTGGCCGAAAACCTCATGGATTTTGCATAATGACAATGCAGCAGCTCACGTGGCATTGTCTGTTAGGGAGTCTTTAGCCAAATAACAAAAAACCGTGTTGGACTACCCTCTTCTAATTGTGTCTCGCCCCCAAGAGATGTTCCATACCTTGCCATCTGATCTTTGATAAACCGAACAAAAGCATATACTGGGGAAAAGAATCCCTGCCCAATAAATGGTGCTGGAAGAACTGGATAACCACCTGTAAAAGACTGAAACTCAACCCACACCTTTCACTGCATACAAACATTGACTCAAGATGGAAAAGACTTAAATCTAGGGCAGTTTTGCTCTTTTTGGTTCAGTTACCTATAGTTGACTGTGGTCTAAAAATGCTAAATTGAAAATTATAGAAATAATTCATTTCTTTAAGTTGTATGCCATTCACACAGTAGAGTTGATTTCTTGAAACACTCGCTTTTGAAGCCATCTGCCGTGCAGTAAAGAAATATAAACTATCTTCTCAGAGAGACCACACAAGCGAGAGGAAGGTTCCGACCTTTGAGCTATCATAATGAAGAGGACAGACATTTAAGGAAAGTCATTTTGGGTGTCCCAGCCCTGACTACTTTTGACTGCAACCACACAGGAAACCTTAGGGCACTGCAGGAGAACCTTTCAACTGAGCTCTGGCCAAATTACAGACTCTTAAAGAATAAGAAAATAGTTGCTTTTTAAGTCACTAACTTCCTTGCATAAGTTATACGGTCACAAACAACTATAACAATGCAGCAAATAGCATGAAAAGATAATTTCTGAATAGGCAGAAATTAGGGCAATGCACAGCTTGTTATAAGTCTTTGAAGAAACCTGGTGGTGGTGGTGGTGGTGGTGGTGCATGACTGTAATTCTAGCACTTTTGGGAGCCAAGATGGCAAGATCGATTGGGATCAATCATGAGTTCAAAATCAGCCTGAAAAACATAGAAAGAAACTGTCTCTAAAACAGTAGAAAAATTAGCTGAGTATGGCAGCACAAATCTATTTTTCCTGCTTTTTGAGAAGCTGAGGCAGAAGGATTCTTTGAGTCCAAGAGCTGGCGGTTGCAGGTTGCATTGAGCTAGCTATAAATGCTACTGAATTCTAGCCAATGTGAGCGAGCAAGACCTGGGTGAGAGAGAAACACCAGTCTCCAAGAAAAAAAAAGTCTTAGTGTCTAATGAGATTCTATAATTCTATTCAACAATCATGAGAGGGCAAAAGTAAATCTATCCTTTTTCCAAACAAGCGGCTTGTATAACAGTCTTTAAAACGAGGTCAAACAGAAGTAAACAAAACATGAAAATTAAGAACTGCCTCTTTAAGCAGTGAATGGAAATGTTGCACTTAGGCGTTTATGAAGGGCATGATTGGGGAAAAATTTATGACTACATTTTAAAATGCCTTGTGGGCTTTTTAAAGAGGTGATTTGAGTAAAATGTTTTATCTACTTTTTTTTCCCCCACAAGCTTCATTTAAATGATAATAAAGGAATAAACATAAACCCATAAAAAAAGACATAGTGTCTGTAAAAGGGATTTTATCCATTTCTAGAAGATGGAAGTTGCGAAGGTGAGTGAAGGATACTCTGGGACAAGGTAGAGCTGCTATGCCTGACACAACTCGGAAACCCTACAGACCTAGAGCCACAGGTGCCGCACAGGGTGCAGAGATGAAATGTGGATGGTGACATTTGTTTCATGAACTGTTTGACTTTCTCATTACTCTCAAGGGCAGAATGACTTGATTCATCATAGAATAAAATTCAGAGGATTCTTCAGTAAAGTAAATTAATTAAATTTCTTGGGGGAGAGAGCAGCTAACGCAGATGTCAGCATCTTGCCCATCTGGATTTTAGGATCCCATAGTGTTCGGGGCATGGCATGCACTATCCTTTTGCACCCTGCAGAGATCTGGACAGGAAGGCACATGGAAGCCAAATACCTCTCACACTGCTTCCCATGCCCTGTGCGAGGGCTGCAGCTACCTAGAGAAACGGTTGGCTTCTTAAAATTTACCCAATGGCAACTCATGGCCTAGTAGCATCTCTGTTCTACAAAAATGTTGATTTTTATGCACTGTCCTCTGTGAATCCTACCCATTGAGTAGAGATTACAATCACATATTCTATTTTTTGTTCTTAATTATGAAAGTACATACAGAAGTTATTGGCCATTTTAAGAAACATATGATGTAAAAAGATACAAATATTTATAAAAAAGAAATTCAAATACAATCTGCAATCAGAATATTGAGAAACACTTGAAAATACTTATATTGCATCTATAAAATAAGAAAATGTCACATAAGACATAGTATAAGAGAAGGAATGAGCTCTATAAATTTGATTGTGTAGTGGGGTGAAATCCAGGAAAATTCTGTGATTATTTGGTTGTAGGATAACAGATAAAATTTTCTATATTTTTATATTTTGCATTTCTTCTATGACAAGCATGTATTCATTTTATAATCATAATGTTTCCATGACCATCATATTTACTGGCATAGGAAGTGTTGCACAAACTGAGGATTTGTTAGTGTCTATGAATGACCTCTGTGTATATCTGGTTGTGGTTATCAGCAGTTAGGGATTTGATAAACAAAGCTCTTTATGTGCTTCCAGACATTCAAGTAGAAAAGTGAAGTAGGCATTTATATATGTTGCATTGCATTTTTTAATACAGTTCTGTGTTTGTGATGAAAACTTAAAAATTATCTGTTTATAGATGGAGAGGGAATTCTTGGGATTGGATAACATTATAATATGAAATGAAAAGACATCTCTAGATGCTATGAGAAATTTCAGTAAATTTAGACACACTCCTCAGAGTCGCGTGTAAAAACAAATATAATCTTCAGAATAAAAATGACTTTTTGTGATTTATTAGTTTTCTTAATACATAATAATAATAGGACATATAACATGTGATATTTCAATACATGTCCACATGTGGAATGATCAAACCAGGGTAATTAGAATTTTTATCACCTCAAACATTTGTCATTTCCTTGGGTTGAGAACATTCTACATCTTCTGGCTACTTTGAAACATATGTTAAATAATTGATAAATATACTGACTCTGCTGTGCTGTCAAACACAAGAACTTAAGTCTTTTTATCTAGTTGTATTTTAATAATAATAATCAAACTTGCTTCATGTGTCCCTCCCCCTCCTCCTTCCCAGCCTCTGGTAACCACCATTCTGCCTTCCCCCTCTATGGTATCAATGTTTCTAGCTCCCACGTAGCATTGAGAACATGCAATATTTGTCTTTATTTGCCTGGATTAGAAGCATGTTTTTCTTATGAAACACCAAATAGAGTGCAACTATTTATAATTATATATTAGCTTTGAATTTGTTGTGTTGACACTTATGAAAATATAATATGGGTATAAAAATTATAATTTTGCAAGGATGATTATATTAACATAATAAAATTAGACTTTCATATGCATGCTTAACATCAAAGTGGTTCTTAAAAATAAAATGTTATTTTACTTGTTGCCAGCTAATACCGTTTTGTATTGATAACAACCACTTCTTCAAAGAACTGAGTGTGCTGTTCAGAATGGATTCCATAACAACAAGAAGTTACATAGTTGAGTAAATTGACTAAGCACTACCTGGATTCCAGAATATCAATGAATGGAGACATTTCAAGAGTCTCGGTCAGAACTGATATACACTGGAGTTTTTGTTTTGAGGAGAAAATAGGTAAGAATAGGCAAATACAAAAGCACTGTGAGATACAAAAGGCAGAATGAATGCAAATAGACTGGCCTGCCCCTAACACCATACTCCATATTTTTCTCTAAACTCTTCTCATAAATAATCAATTATCAAATTACTTTTCAAATGTCTTAAAGACAGTGCTCAGAAATAAATTGTTCACAATTTGAAAACACTTTATTCCCTTTTTCGTTATTTGTGATTTGATTCTGCCGCAAATATTTTGAAATATAAAGCACAGAAACATAAAAACAAAGATTCACACACATTTTGTGTCTTTATTGTGGATAATCTATAAGAGCTGGAGATTGGGCTTGTTCTATGTTGCGAATTCAACTGGAGAATTTTAAATGTCCCCTGAAAGAAAATGTCAGTAGAACCTTAGGCAAGATTGTGCACTCTAGAAAGTAGCATATTATCCCCGAGTATTCCGAAATATTGACTCTAGAGTTAGTAAGCTCTTCTGCTTCGCTTTTCTGCATATTGTACAAACTTCCATTATTACGAATAACTCTATAGTACCTGGTACTCTTATTTACATAAGTGCTACTGGACTCTAAGATTTGTAGGATAAAATTTGGTCTTTTTTTTTTTTTTTTTTGAGAGGGAGCCTCAAGCTATCCCCCTGGGTAGAGCGCCATGGCATCACAGCTCACAGCAACCTCCAACTCCTGGGCTCAAGCAAGTCTCCTACCTCCGCCTCCCAAGTAGCTGGGACCACAGGCGCCTGCCACAATGCCCGGCCATTTTTTAGTTGCAGCCATCATTGTTGTTTGGCGGGCCCGGGCTGGGGATTCAAACTGCCACCTTAGGTGTTATGTGGCTGGTGCCTTAGCCAATTGAGCCACAGGCACCAAGCCATAAAATTTGGTCTTATTTCTAAAATCTAGCAGATCAAATGATAATTTGAAGCTGTGGAAAAAAGGTTTGCTATATGAAAAATAAATCTAAATGAATGGGAGATTGACACTGATTCTTGTGAAGATAAATATTCCCTTGAAATGTGTGAAACAGCAGAGATGTTCCAAGTTACCTCCTCCCAACTCTTTTACCTGGGATCAGAGTGAGGAAGTGGAATGTAGGTTCAATACAATACTAAAGAACATTAAAGTTGAAAGAGATTTTTCTAGATAATATTGTATTATCCAATTAAGAGAGGAGCAGACATTTTAAGTGACCTTCCCAATCATAATTGTTCAATAGTAGATATAGAATTAGAATTCCAGTTTTCAGACTCTAAACTCCTTTCTTTTTTTACATCAATAATTTCCAGGCTTTTTAAACAAAGTAGCTGTTATTGTTTTCTCCCAAGTCCTAAGTTTTAAAATGTCATTTCTATCTGGGTATGATTTTAACTGACAAAATCCTCTTGCCTTTTGGTTAATAATAACACAGTAAAAATAATAAGATGATGAAAATTGATCAGCAGAGAAAATTAGGTGCTAAAAATAGTTAATTGCTGATTTCAAAAGAAAATACATTTCTCTTAAGAAAATGCTAAGTAAATGCTGCTTAGTTTCATAAAAACATTGAAAGTATCTTAGACTTTTGTGAATAATTTCATAAACCTTAGATGTTCAAGAATTCTGGGGATGGAAGTCTTTTACTATATTCTAATACTTTGAAATGTTTTCTGTCAGTGTGGTTCCACCATTGTCAATATGCTGGTAAGAAAATTTCTCATGCCATGACCTTATGTGTCTGAAAGTGTCTTTATATGCTATTTGGTTTTTGAATAATCTGATGTTTTAAAATAATGCTATTCAGTGAAGAATGTCAGCAAAGGATGTTCAGTAAGGGTACCCCTCAAATATTCAAAGAAATGATTATAGTAAAAAATGTAATAATTTCCCCATTCCAAAGCATGTGCATCTGGTGCTAAAAAAAAAAAAGCCCAACTCATTGTCCTTTTAGTCTATTTTTTCTGATAAATAAACGCAAGATGTTGAAAACCTGAGAAGAGAAATCACATTATACATTAAGTAAGAGGCTGTGTTGTAAGTTTGGTCTAGTTGGTGTGGTGAATATAGAGAATGTTGTAGGACATATGGAAAACATTTACCTTCCATTTTGGTTCCTAGCTCTCTCTTCATATGTACCCTACAAAGAATGCTATTAAAATTAAATAAGCAACAGCAAAGGCCTATGTATTACGGTATAGTTTAAATTTAAAATCATATCTCTTTACCTAAGAAATGCAAACAATATAACGTAATAGTGTGTACTCCTACGTTAATCTGAAATAATATAAAATAAAATTATGTCTCTACATTTAGAAGAAATTACATCATCCCTAGTATCAAATAGAATTAGTTAATTAGACACTGGACCTACCCAAAATTTTCCGGTCCACAGAATCTGTCATTATCATTCCCCAACTCATCCATGATTTTCAGGTGCAGAAGGAGAATATACACTTCAGAATTTTTTTGTGATTCCTTGTGGTTTTGGTTTGCATTTCCCTAGTGATTAGTTATGTCGAGTACTTTTTCCATTGTCCCAACACGCTTTCCTCTCCCACTTGTAAGTATTTTTCCTGAGAATCATCTCCAATAAACAACTGCAGAGACATATACATTTTAGAGGCCATTTCTTAAAAACCTAACCTATAATCCCCAATTATGCCTTAATAGATACGTGATTTTCATTAACTTAAATTTACCATATTTAACTAAGAATTCTTTTACTCCAATGGAGAGACATAGTTTTAAACATTTAACTGGAGTTTTCACAATTGTGTCCTAAAAATTTATTCTTGATTAAACAATTTTGCATAGATATTTAGTATACAAATAAGGATTACACTGCTTACAAATAATAGAAGATGACTTGAAATATGCATATCTTAAAGAAATTTAAAAGCGTGAAGATAATGGAAATGGAATTGAAAGTAAAGAGCAATGGTTATGAAGAGTTACAAATCTCGGTGCCTTTCTTTCCACCTTTCCTACTTCTCTCAATAAGACTGCCTCAATTTCTGTTCTATGAATCTTTCTTTAAGCAATATGGAAGATACAACTGCAGAGAGCTCCCATGCAGAAATTCAGTCTGTTCCATCCAGGTAAACATAAAAGATGTAAAGTCTCCATCTTTTTATGGCTGAATAGCATTGTATACATATACCACAATTTGTTAATCATTTCATGGGTTGATGGGCATTTGGGCTACTTCCAGAAGTTGGCAATTAAAGTATCTCAAGAATGGGGAAAAAATCTACTGTACTCAATAGATAATGACTTACACAGTCATATGAATGATAAAACACATCCAGTCCTGCAAGAAGGAGGTAAGAGGGAGGGGAGGGGAAGCGGGGAGAGGGAGTGGAGGGAGAAGGGAGGGAGAGGGGGTGGTGGGAGGAGGGAGGGAGAGGGGGTGGTGGGAGGAGGGAGGGCATTTGGTGAGATCTCGCCTAATGTGCGCAATGCAAGAGTACATTTCAAAGCAACTAAGAGTATATTATAAATGGCTTACCACAAAAAATAAGCAAGTGAGGTGATGGTTACGTTAGTCAGTTTGATTTAAGCATTCCACATTGTATATCAAATCATCACATTGTACCCTGTAAATGTACACAGTTATGATTTAATAAAATGTTAAATTGAAAAAATAACATTTTCAGCCATGTTAAAAAAAAAAGTACAGTCTGTTTACAGAGTGAGAGGATGACCTTTCTTTTTAGATTCCCTTCACAAAGGTCACTGGAAGGGACCCACATGGACATGTGTGAGGTAGATTCTCTCTTCTGGAGAACAATCAGCTGTGGTTAGGTTTAGCAGGCAACTCTGTGATAATTCTGTGGGTGGTGTATGGGGCTAGAGTGATTTTAGTAATATTCAGACAGTGGGGGGGAATGCTGTGCAAATTAAACAATAGATGTTAAAACATGGTACACTGTTAACATGATATGGCTTTAAAGTAAAAGGTGTGGTGAGGGAGGGGAGAAAGGAGGGAAGAATTTCCCTTAGCCAGTAGAATTCATTAAGAAGAATCCATACTAACAGAAAGAAGATTAAGATAGTAAGACTGTCTAGCTAATGACAAAGCATTGATCTTATTTAAGACTGTAATAAAGTCAAAATCACATGAATGAATTTCCTGATGTGGCTTCATTTAGAAAAGAGTTTGCTCACAAAATAGCCTGCATACAATATATATATTTTTAAAATTTCTATTCATGACAGGTTCTTCAATATTTACAAACTTGTACGTTATGATTCATTTTTGTTTCTCCTGTTAACGCTGATCATTTTGTCCTAATATGCTCAGATAAAGAAAAGGAGCCCTGCTGAATTTCTTACTAACTTCACCTTTCCTCCACTATAAGCTCTTATTATTACTACCATATCTTAAAAGTCATATTTCACTCCACTAGTCTAGGAGAAAGATCTTAGTAATTGCCTTTTAGGAGGCTGTGAAACAATGAGATAAAGTGTAATTACTGGTTACCCTGAAGCCAGAGGAGATGGGCTTTTATGTCATTCTTAGCTGTCACTAATGGATAAAATGGCATCAGAGTGGTGACGAGTGGGCAAACATCATGTTACAATCATAACTGCTTTTGGACAACTGCGCCCTGTGACTGCCCCATACTGCTCCTTTTTGTGCCCTCTGCCACTCCTGCCTGTCGTGGTCCTGCAGTTTCCCTTCAGTGGGTGTCTTTCTGGCACTAACAATTTGAAACCTATGCAGATCAGTCTGCATTTGGTTCTTCTCTTTTAAAGTCATCTCCATCACAGTCAGCATAAAACCAGTAAAAAGAAAATAATCTATCAGTCAAAAGGCAAAGGCTTATTATGCATATTGTAGGCATTTAGTAAGTTATTAAATATATGATAAGCACACTCACTAAACAAAAGGGATGCTAGCTGTAATATTGACATAACTCTAAATGTGATCCTAAAAATCCATGTTTATGAATATATGTGAATGTGTGCATGTTAATATGTTTGATTAGATGAGTACTCTATTAGAATAAATATATGCTTTACTATTCTATATATAAATTATATTTGGGTATATCACATATTCAGTTATAAATCTAGTAAAGTCATTTCCCTTTCTCATCAACCAAAGTAAAATCAGTTCTTATGATCTCAAACTTGAAATTGGCTCAAACTTGAAATAAAAGAGGAGGTACAGATATGAATAATGTTGAACCCCAAGTCTCCTTAGGCTAGGGAAACAATTTAATAATTTTTGCAGATTGAGACAGCATTCAGTAGAATATAGGCTTTACCTGTCTTTTGTATGGCATCAACGAGTGAACATACTCCTCATGTATACTTACTGTAATAGACTAAATGTGTGATCAGTTTCATGGTAGAAAGGGGTGTTTACAAGGAAGTCAATCAGTTGTATATGGCCATAAACATCAAATGTTTTTTTAATGATTATAAAGAACAATAATCTGTTGTTCTACTTGTCATGAACATGCATCTTCTTTTAATGGGTACTCTGGTAGGAATTTTCTTATTTATAAACTGTATTTAATAATGTTAACTTATTTG
Source organism: Galagoides demidoff (assembly GCA_963574575.1). Taxonomy (NCBI): domain Eukaryota; kingdom Metazoa; phylum Chordata; class Mammalia; order Primates; family Galagidae; genus Galagoides; species Galagoides demidoff. Next base: position 11,598 of record CAUYQV010098923.1, on the reverse strand, counting down.
ACAACTAAATCTAGCAACCATAATGAATAATGGCTATTCAACTCATGTGACCTTCTTCCACTCTTCTATTTCCCTCTAAAAAAACAAAACATACAAAAACTAAACTTCATTGTTTTTGAAAATAGCAAATAGGATTTTTATAAAAAAATTAAGCAGAACTAAACAAAAAATGATTTAAAGCCTAATAATAAATCTATAATATATATCATTTCCATATTTTAAGCAATGACTAATGACAGAAAGGAAAGTGCTTTTAGAAAATACCATGCTGGCTGGGTGCCCATAGTTCAGTGAGTAGGGCACCAGCCACATATACCTAAGTTGGAGGGTTCAAGCCCAACCCAGGCCTGCTAAATAACAATGACAACTGCAACCAAAAAATAGCGGGGCATCATGGAGCGTGCCTGTAGTCCCAGCTACTCAGGAGGCTGAGACAAGAGAATTGCTTAAACCCAAGAGTTAGAGGTTGCTGTGAGCTGTGACACCCTGGTACTCCACAAAGAGCAACATGGTGAGACTATGTTAACAAAAAAAAAAAAAAAAAAAAAATGCCATGCTACTTGAATACTTGAAACTTAAAATAACTTTAATTTAACAACTGAAAAAAATTGATGGTATTAAATGAATAGCTGAACTAAAGATTATTCTAATTTAATCTCAAAGAACAGATTCTACAAACAGTATTGTAAGATATAGAAAATGCATAATAGTAATTTAAAAAATAAGCTGGAGATATTTTTCTAAATTATATATTCTAAAATTAAAAACAACTAATGATTTAAAATGAAAAATAATTTACATAGTACTCTTCAGTTTCTCCCCATAAGTTCCAAACATTTCTCAATTTTGCCAGATTTTATTATTTTTGTATTTTAAACATTTTGTTCTAATCCTAATTTCCAAAGTTCCGTTTTGATTTTATAACAAAAGAAATGAATACTGTTAACTCTTCATTTTGTCAGAACCTTTTACTTGTATGTTACATTCACCTAAATTTATCTCTAAATTATCTTGATTTTAGAATTCATTCTCTTTACTAAGGATGAGGTAGTGATTTCTTATATTATTTTATGTTTAAAAATATTAGTAAACAGGGCAGCGCCTGTGGCTCAAAGGAGTAGGGAGCCAGCCCCATATACAGGAGGTGGTGGGTTCAAACCCGACCCCGGCCAAAAACTGCAAAAAAAGAAAAAAAAATTAGTCAACAAATATCTAAATGAAATTTAGTTGGATGAATATCATTGAGCTATACTTTCTTTATTCTCAGAACTTTAAAGAAAGTGATAGTCTTTTGGAAGCACCCATAGCTAAGTAGGTAGGGTGCTGGCCACATACACCCAGGCTGGTGTGTTCAAACCCGGCACAGGCCAGCTAAAAAATCAACAATGACAACTACAACAACAACGAAAAATAGCCAGGTATGTGGCAGGTGCCTGTAGTCCCACTTGGGAGGCTGAGGCAAGAAAATTGCTTAAGCCCAAGTGTTTGAGGTTGCCGTGAGCTGTGACACCATGGCACTCTGCCCAGGGCAACAGTTTGAGACTCAGTCTCAAAAAAACAGAAAAGAAAAAAGGGAAAAGAAAAAAAGAAAGAAAGAAAGAAAAAGAGATAGTCTTTTTTTGGCCGCGGCGGGGTTTGAACCCACCACCTCCAGGATATGGGGCTGTTGCCCTACTCCTTTGAGCCGCAGGCACCACCTCTGATAGTCTTTTGAAATTAAATAGTACTATGGTGAAGACTGAGGGATGTTCAATGTTTTCTTATCTTTTAGGCATTCTTCCCAGTTCTGTAAGCAATTGTTCATATTTGAGAGGAATGCTATATCTGATAATGTAGAGGCTTACATGAATCTAGATTATTTCTCATGTATATGCAGTATTTGTATGATGGATTGAGTGTATCTCTGTTAAATGCCCTTTTAATTCCAGAATTTAGGCTAAACTAGCAAACTCTATGTGGAGCATAACTGGTTAACACAGCAACATGTTAGTTCTCAAATTCTCTCAGGGTGGTGCACATGGTTTCTGTCGAGATTTTACACGACAATTCAGGATGGCTTGTGAATTATTTTATAAGGAGGGATGAAAATGTTATATATTAATAATTTATCCCAACACATTAGAGAACACACAGTAAGATCAGAATGTACCAGGAGGAGAATGGTACATACTGACTTGTGGGTCATGGTAAGAAGTTTCAATGTTATTCTAAATTGTGATAAGAATCTGGAAGGTTTTGAGGGTAGGATTAAAAAGATCACATGTACACAGTGTTGAAACCCTCTAGAATGGGCAAGAATGCAAAAAGGAAAATTACTTAGGCAATGATGGTGACACTCCAGGAGGAGACGATGAGGATTAGTCTAGGTTGCCAGAAGTGCAGATGGGGAGACATTCAGATGATTTTCTAGAGCATAAATCTAACGTTTAAAAGGAAACAAACAAACAAACAAACAAACAAACAAACAAAACCCTAAAGTTACCAGGTGGTATTATATACTCTGAGAGGAAAGGCTGGTTATAAAAGGGTTCAAATAGTTAACTGGGGTATCCAGGATTCCTATAGAAATTACACGAAAAGTAATTTTAAACAGAGAGATCAGAGAACAGAGTCTCAGTTTCTCCAAAACCTAAAGTCAGCAAAAGAGGGAGCTTGCCAAGTAGATTATATGGCTATTGTGAGGCTGGATGGAAATAAGGACTCAGTTTCCTAGATTTAAAGTGAAAAATGTGTACCTAGGAAGAAGAAATGATTGCTTCATTTCTTGCTTTGTTCCAGTCAGCATTTCTTTGAAGTTTGCAGGAAACAGTGTGACTAGTTTAAGCAGTGAGATTAACACTAGAATAGGTGTGATAAGACAAAGAAAAGGAAAAAAAAGAAAAAACTATAGCAGTAAAAGCTAAATTGGAAGTGAACAAGGAAGGCAATGGAGGCTGGACTTCGCCAAAAGCAAATTAAGAAACAAGTAACTGATGTTCTGACCACTTGGCCCACCTCCTGGTCATCTTAAGTTTAATGGACAAGTTCAATATAGACTGATAGTTTCTGACTTTAACTACTTGCATCTCTGTCTGCCTGAAGTTTTACCTGGTCACAGGAACATGCTCTGTGTTTTGTCATGCCAGAGTGCCAGAGCTTTAAGATCCCAAGAAGTATCTTCAACCAATAAGTAATAAAAGCTGGAGGGAAAATGGCAATCTAGTAGCTTTTGTAACAACCTAAATGGAAGTGGAGAATATTCTTCCAAGTGAAATATCCCAAGAATAGAAAAATAAATACCAAATACACTTGATACTAAATTGTAACTAGTCAATTAAAATTTATGTCACACATGAAAGTAAAATTCAATGAAATTTAGTAGGGAGAAGGAAGAGAAAAAGAGTAAGCACACACCTAACACCTACCTAGAAAAATATTGCAGTATCAGAATCCATCTGTTGTAACTATTTTAGAACTCTGGTGTCCATTGAAAGCTTGCAACTTCTAGGCAAAAGTATTGCATGATTAAGTATGGATTATTTCATGCACACAAATTTTAGCTCTTATACCAATTGGCTACCCATCTCTCATCTCCGTGGCAGAGGTTGTGCAGGTATTTACTTTGTTAGGGCATAAAAAAACTACTGATTTCTTAAATTTACTCTTGAAAAGCTAGTATAAGAAAATAATAACATCAGGAAGTATAACATACATAATAATAAAATTTACCAAGAAGGGATAAGTTTTGAACAGTAAAAACATCAAAAAAAATTAAACGAAAATAAATAAATGAAAGGACAACCTTTGTTCATGGATTGGACTACTTAACAGTGGCAAAATGTCAATACTACCCAAAGTTATATATGTTCTTTTTGTAGAAATAGAAAACACCATACTAAAATTTATATTCATTCTCAAGGGATTCTGAAAGTAAAAATAATACTAAATAAGAATCAAGAAGGAGGAGTTATATTTTCAGATTTTGAAATTTACTAATGATCTTCAGTAATCATAACAGTGTGATATTGGCATAAAGAGATATGTAGTTCAATGAGATAGACTAGAAAGCCTACAAACAAACCCTTGCATATATTAACAAATAATTTTCAACAAGGATGACAGAAAACATTAATGGGGAAAAGACAGCCCTTTTAAAAAATGATGCTGGTAAACTGCATATTTAAATGCAAAACAGTGAAATTGGACCTTCATCACCACATATACAAAAATTAACTCAAAATGCCCAAAGGCCTACTTGTGAAAGTAGAAACTCTTAAGTAGGCAATATAGGTCAAAAGTTGCATGACATTGGATTTGATAAAGACTTCTTGAATGCAACATCAAAGAAAGAGGCAGCAAAAGAAAAAATAGTCAAATTGGACTTCATAAAAATTTAAATCTTTTGTTCATCAGAGGAAACTGTCAACAGAATGAAAAGGAAACATGCAGAATAGAAAAAAAATTTGCAAATCATATATCTGATAAGGGATTAATATCAAAATATGTAGAGAATACCTAAAACTTAATACTAACATAAAAATACATAACTCAATTAAAAAATGGACAAAGAACTTGAATACAAACATTTATTCAAAAAAGATATGAGTGGCTAATAAACACATGAAGGGATGTTCAAAATCAGTAATCATTAGGGAAATCTAAATGAAAACCATAAGATACCACTTCACACCTGTTAGGATGGTTATCTCAAAAATAATAATCATGATAACAAGTGTTGATGAGGATGTGAAGAAAGTGTAGACTTTGTGTATCACTGGTGATGGTTGGGGGATTAAATGATACGGCTGCTATGAGGAAAAACAATATGGTTGTTCTTTTAAGAAATTAAAAATAGATTTACCATATAATCCAGCAATTCTATTTAAGGGTATATACATCCATACTTAAAAACATAACCTCTAAGAAACACTTGTGCACCTATGTTCATAGTAGTAGTATTCACAATAGACAAAGGAAACAGATGAATTGACAAATAAAATATGCATACACAGAGAGGAATATTGTTTCATCATTATTTTTAAATAACATAATAATTGTACATGTATGTGGGGTACACTGTGATATTTCCATACATTTAGATTATATATCATGATCAAGTAAGTGTAATTAGAATGTCCATCACCTCAAATATTTATTAATTTTTAGTGTTGGGACTATTCAAAATTCTCTCTTCTAGCTATCTTAAGATACACAATAAATTATTGTTAATGATAATCACTCTACAATGGCGTGGAATGTTAGATTTGTTCCTCCTATCTAACTGTAGTTTTTTTTTTTTTAAACATCTATCTTCTCTCTTCCCATATCTACTAATGTCTATGAGAACAGCTCTCTTAACTTCTACATATGATTACTTATTTTTCTGTGCCTGGTTTATTTCACTTCCATAATGTCCTCTAGAATGATCCCTGTGTCATGATTGACATGATTTCACTATTTTTTAGAGAGGAATATTCCCACAATGGAATATTATTAAACTTTACGAGTGAAATTGTAACACTTTTAACAACATGGATGAACCTTGAGGTTGTGATGTGGGGTGTAAGAAGCCAGTGACCGGCTGTATGATGTCGTATATGAGGTACCTAGAGTGGTCAAAACAATAAATAAGAATGTAGAATTATGGATTTTGGAAGCTGGCTACCACGGGGAATGAGGAGTTATTGTTTAATGGAGCCAGAGTTTCAGTTCTACAAGAAAGGAGTTCTGGAGATGGGTGGTTGTGCTGATTGCACAGAATGCTGCTGAACTATACACTTAAAATTGGTTGAGACAGTAAACTATATGTTACGTGTATTATTATCACTATAAAAAAATTAAGGGCAGTGCCTGTGGCTCAAAGGAGTAAGGCGTCAGTCCCATATGCTGGAGGTGGCAGGTTCAAACCCGGTCCTGGCCAAAAAAAAAAAAAATTAAAAGATTACAAATAATTTTGAATGTCAGTCTTTTAAATTATTTAAATTTGGGCATAAATGCACAATATTTTCCTAAGATTTGCAGGTAACTTTTTTAAGAAAGTAACTTAATTTTTCCAATGGCAAATTTAGGGAAAAAAAATGGAGGTGCATATCTGTTTTCATGACTATTTGTTAAACTGATAGTAGGTCAAAATTCTCTAAGTTTGTTTTATCTGTTTTTATTCATCTTTGAATAAAAGATGAATCTTTTCTCTTTCATCTTTATCTCCTTTTATTTGATACAGCTTGAGCTTCTGAAATTTGAAAATTTGAAAGGCTCAATAATCTGAAACTCTTTTGCCTTGACTTGATACTCAAAGGAAAGGTTTATTGAAGCACTTATGATTTCTCGATTTGAAAAGCTCAGTTGGCGTAAGTATAATCCAGTTACTCCAAAATCTGAAAAAAGTAGAAAATCAAAATAATTTTGTCTTCGAGCACTTGGGGAAGGGATACTTAACTAACAGTATCTCTTCCAATTGCATCAAAAGTCTCCATGGGTGCTGTAGAAATTTTTTTAAACCAAGTACTTTTATTCTCTATTAGATAAAACCAGGTCCTGGGTGTTATGTGTTTTACTCATCATTGACATTGAAAGGAATTTACAATCTGACTAAATCAGTCTGCATGATTATTTCTTCAATGCGTAAGTGTACTGCAGAACAGTCACTAGATATTATTTCATGTGGATGAGAGTTATATTAATAGTTTATGTTTTAATTGAGAAATTCATCTAATCACTAAATTAGCTGCACAAAACACATACATCTTCATTCAATCTTTGCATCTTCCATCCTTTTATTATTTTCTCATTCTCAACTGTATCACCAGGGCTGTGTTTCACAGTCTGACCCATTAGGCCTCTTTCACATCCAACTTTCATCTGCTGATTGTTTCTCCTCATTATATAAGCAGACTCCTGTCTTTCTCATCCTAAATAGGAATCAGACAAGACAAGTCACCAATATCACTTGCTCCTCAAGCTATTGTTCTAACTGTCTTTTCACACACAATACTTTGGAAATATTTTCGTACTGTTGTCATTAAGATTTTTACACATTCCACTCTCTTATCGCACAGCAGACTAAATTATATGCATAACAGTTCATAAAACCTGAAGCTTTTTATAACATGAGCAAAAAAAATATTAAGAAAATCTCAGAGATACTTGTTAGCACTACTCAGTAGCGCTCAAAATGGTTGACTGCTGCCTTTTTCTTGAAACCCTCCTATTTTCTGTATCATGCACCCATCTTCTGCTTCTCTCCATTTATGTTTCTTCTTGGGTTTTCTCTGTGGCACTTTCTCACTTCTCTGATCTATAATTGTTAAAGACCCTCAGAGGGAAATCTTCAGTCCTCTTTTTTCTTGATCATTTATTTCTTTTGGGGATCTCACTTACCCACATGCTTTAATTCATATGTTCAGGTTACCAGAAAGCGTAACTAAAAACGCTGGATTCCGGTGGTGTGAATTCACACGCGGATCAATGCTCTCTTTCAATCTATTGCTGATAACCATCACTTTTGATCCCTAAATCTTTCTAAGATTCATGTACTTTTCTCCAAGCACATCATTATTCTAGTCCAACTTATGATTATTTTTCAACTTAGTCTTTCACCTCCAGACTCAAACCTCCATTTGCTATTAAAAAGATTGATAATTTATTTTTAATGTTTTAATTTGATTTAATGCTTACATTTTGGTGATTTCTTTTATTTAAAACTTAGAAGTGGTATCCACTTGCTTTTGTAATAATTCGTTTCACAATGAATTCAACACTAACGATCTTGGTCACCAAGGTCTTTCCTCCTGTCCCCATTCTCTCAGGCTCATTGCTATCTAGCTATCCACTGCTTCAGATCCACACCTGGACCTCACAGATAGTTTTCCTAGAATTTTTCCTAATCTTTCCTGAACTAAGATTTTTGAATCTGTTCTTCTCAGACAGAACTCTCACTGCTGTGAACCTTCTTTACCTAGCTAACACCAAATCACACTTTGGGTTGCTGTTTAAGTATTCATCTGTAAGGGAAGCTTCCTCTGAGCTGACTCCTCCTATAACTAGAGTTTCTTGCGCTACATTCTCACATCAGCTTTTACTTCAAAATAATTGTCAAACTAAACCTATCCTTAATTTGTTTTCTAGTTTAATGTTTGCATCCTGCTTTGGACAACCAGAGACTACATTTAATTAGTGACAAATGAAAGCTTCATCCTAGCACACAGAAGAAGTGCAATACTTACTCAAGGCAGGAGAAATAGGAGGAATTAATTGGAGTAGGAAAGGGGTAAAAAGAGCATGGGGGGATGTGTCAGTAAAGATTATGAGCATGAGAATGAATATGAAAGTGATGTAAAAGGAAAAATCAAATTTATAACGTAAGGATTATAGGGCAGAGTGGAATTCGGAACGATTCCTTGAAATTGCTACAAGTCTTATGTATTAAAATAATTACATGAAAACACCAATGTGTAGTGGAAATCATAATTGTAATTATTAGCAATAATCTATACCTGAGAAATTTAGGAAAATCTATAACTTGACAAATGTGAAGACCCAAGCTACAGAAAGTAGATAACTATCTATTTCTAAATAAATTTATGGTTATATGTGGACATTGCATTACATATGTAATTCTAATATTTTAGGTTGAAAATTTTACTTAAAACATATGATGCTGAAATAAAATGTCTCTATTTTCAAGTAGTGAGTTAGTTGTATGAGTCCTATAAATATATACAAATTTATCTTTCAAAATAGGCATATTCATCAATGGATCAGCTGAAAATAATCTAAGTTATGTTTTTGGCTCTTAAGATTAATATTTAAAAATTCACTGTTATTAATTAGTAATGTGTTTAATGTAATTAAATTTTAGATGGCTTGATATTCACTTGTGTTATTTTTTTTATTTAACTATTTTCTGCTCTATCAGTTAAGTTTAAATATTAGCTTTATTTCCAATTTATAAATCTCTATTTAAATACACAGATGACATGTATTTAATGGAATCTTTTTTAAATCATAAAGATTCATTCAGATGTAATCAGAAGATACTATAGAAATCATATATATATAAAAAATACCTTCATATCTTTGAAGAAAACCACCTTTATAAAAGTAAAGTACTTGTTTCTTTGATGCTTGTATACGGAAATGGATTATTTAAATGTAGAGTCTCAAGGCTGTATTATGTTTACTGTTTTATTTTTCAGTGGCAATAACTTTGTTTTTCATTTTTGTTGCAATAATAGCAAGACTTTTCTGATGTATACTGAGGATGTGATTATTTCTTTGTTCTGCAGCAATAAAACCTATTTCATTGCCCATTTCTCTTCACAATAATAATTATTATGACTTTGAAACCCTCTTGGCATTTTGTAAGTAACAGAATGAATAAAATCATGTCAACTTTCCTTTTTATTGTAAAATTTCAGTACTTGGAAGGTGTTGATAAGAGACTCTGAAACCTGTGGGCTTTTAAAATAGGAAAAATATAACTAGCTCTTTAGTGTGTTTCAAATATGACCTGGGTCAGTAGTGATCATGATTACTAGACATATATTATCCATAAGAAAAATATATATGTAACTAAAACATACATATAAAACATATATGTAACTACTTAAGGCAATTTTGTGCAAAATTCTCTAAGGAATGCAACTAATTTTATTCAGTGATGCTGAATTGGATATGTATTCGTAGTACATGAGTAAGATGTTACTAGTGTTATTTTTAAATAAATTTTAATGGTTATTTTAAATATAATGCTCAATATAAGCCAATCATCCTTGATCTCACTGTATCTGGGTCCTAGCATATTCTTAAAGTTCTCTTGATAGGCAAAGAGCTAAGAGCATCTGATCCAAATGGATAGTGTTTGTCTGTGTTGTTTGGCATGTTGCCTCACACACACTAATCAGATCATTACCATTCATTATTAATTATGATGACTGATTTCTAGTTCTGTCATATTTTGGATATTTCTTAGTGCAATCTAATTGACTCATATTGGTCCTGTTTACTAGTTTTAAAGAATGTTTATGGTTTTTAAATCATACTCGCTCCTATCGAATGTAGCCATTCAAACAATAAGCAAGCAACAATCAAAAGATAATAAAATATTTTCTCTTAACACCTGGGCATGCAAGCACTCTGTTGCCCTCACTACAGTGCTTCTGTCTTTGGTCTTGCCAGAACTGATGACATAAGGGCTTTTCCTTTACCTTGAGATGACTGGGTCTGTAGAACAAGAGCTACTTAACTAACTTTATGGATAAAGATTCTTGAATGAACTGTCTAGGTAGACAAAAGCCTTCTCTTCAAAGACAGAATCCAAAGATATTTGAGAGAAAGGTTGAAGTATTTGCTCTTTTCTATAGCAAACAATGGCATTGCCTTCTCTTCAAGCTGTCTCAAAGAAGGTGTTGTGATCTGACTAGATTAGTAAATCTTCCTCCTTGAAAAAGAGGTGAGGGAGAGATGTGGGCCTGGCATAGAAAGAAAGAATCAGTAAATATTGGGAGCCAGCGTTTTAGTTCCATGGAATCGTTGTAGCTTCTGTTTGTTTTGGAGACAATTGAAAAAAGAAAATGACACATACCAGTATTCAAACCCTACTTCTTCTACTTTAAAAATCTATCCTGAAAATAATAATGAAATATATTTTAATTCTATTCTTTATCTATAAGTAGGTTACAATATTAATCATATTTTAGGAATTTGGTGAGAATAAAATAAGATAAATAGATTTCAAGAAGTGACTGATGAAGTATCTCTATACATTAACAATAAAATGATTCCAAAGTTAAGTATGCTCAGGACACTATATCTTTACTTTGGTATTTATCAGGGATTTTAATAGGCATTGTAAATATCTGGGCAGAATATGGCAGAGTTTTTCCCAAAAATTATCTTCCATAGGACTTTTATTCCACAGTGCAGTTCAGAGATTTGATATTTTATTATGAAACCACTGGGAAACTCTGAAGCATTATAAATATAGCAATTATAAAAGTACTTAATATATTTGATATTTTGTGTTCTAAAATTTGTGAGCAGTGCACATTTGGTGTTAGCTTTATCCTTTGAGTTTTATTATGTGATGGAAATGGGAATATTAGCGTGGAATATATGAATGATGGAATTGGAAATTTCAGAAAAGTGTTGGGAACCAGAGTGGATGTGAGAAACAAAAATAGAAAGTTTTGAAAGTCATTTCATCTGACTCTTAATAAAATGTTCAGGAAAAAAAAATGTGGCATTTTATCAATCACCAGCTTAGTGATAGAGCTTTAAGAAAACACTTGATTAAAATTATGCTGAAAATAGGCAAAAAATAAAGAAGCAATGGAGGAAGCGAGAAAGTATAGAGGAAAAAAAAGGGAGGACGAAGGAGAAGGAGAGAGGATGGAGGGGGAGAGAAACAGAGGGAGGAAAATAAAAGGAAGTGTGGGTCATCCCTGGGATACTGGTAGAGTGGTATTTGGCTGGGAATTATATAATAGAGGAGAACTAACAAAATAAATATTCTGCTACCAAGGAATCTCTCTGCAAAGTCTCAGGAAACAATTTTCTCTTTAAGTGAATGAGCTGAGACTCCTTTGTACTGTTTATGCATATTATTTGTCAATGGAA
>CAUYQV010098921.1:0-26879 GCA_963574575.1 Galagoides demidoff | reverse complement strand
TCCTGCCTCCGCCTCCCAAGTAGCTGGGACCACAGGCGCCCGCCACAACGCCCGGCCATTTTTTGGTTGCAGCCATCATTGTTGTTTGGCGGGCCCGGGCTGGGGATTCGAACCCGCCACCTTAGGTGTACATGGCTGGCGTCTTAGCCGATTGAGCCACAGGTGCCGAGCCGAGACTCTGTCTCAAAAGAAAAAAAAAAAACACTACTGTCTTGTCTCTGTGAATTTGCCAGTTATGGACATTACATGCACATGTACATGGAATCATATAATATGTGGCCTTATGTGTTTGTCTTATTTCACTTAGCATAATGTTTTTAAAATTCATCTGTGTTGTAGCATGTGTCTACATCTTTCCTTTTTATGGCTGAATAAATATTGTATTTTATGGGTATATTAAAAGAAAATGTTTGTCATTAAAGTAAGCATTTATGTTTATAGTAATTTATTATGTGGCAATAGATAACTCTAATACAATTATGAAACAAAATAATTCCAAGACATCTTAAAGTCAATAGATTACTAGCTTCCTTTACATTCACAGCCTGGATGATTTAGGTGCAAGGCTTACCAGTTTATTGGGAACTGGACCCCAGTTAGGAAAAAGAATCAGCTACAAGTAGGTAGCGATCTACTAGCAAAGGAGGGACCTAACCTGGCTATGAAAGTTGACTCTCTCAGGCTAAGTCCTCCAACGTACATGCAAGTTATGACCAGTACCATCTACTAGGATAATTTACTCCAATTCCTTTGTATTTGCTGTTTTTCCAGCTGAATCATTCTTTCTTCAAAATCCAGATGGCTTGGCTCGGCACCTGTGGCTCAAGTGACTAAGGTGCCAGTCACATAACACCTACGGTGGCAGGTTCGAATCCAGCCCAGGCCTGCCAAAACAACCATGATGGCTGCAACCAAAAAATAGCTGGGCGTTGTGGGAGGCACCTGTGGTCCCAGCTACTTGGGAGGCTGAGGCAGGAGACTCGCTTGAGCCCAGGAGTTGGAGGTTGCTATGAGCTGTGATGCCACGGCACTCTACCCAGAGGGATAGCTTGAGGCTGTGTCCCCCCCCCAAAAAAAAAATCCAGACGGCTCATGTTCTTGCTTCATTCAGAGGCCCTTTTGATCCCTATCTATTCTCTAACCTTGCTTTACTTTTCTTCAAAGCACTTAGTATTTCCTCATGTTATGTTACATAGTGATTGCTTATTGTCCTTCTTCACCAGAGTATAAGTTCCATATGGATAAGAACGTGCCTATTTTGTTCACTGCTGCATTTCTAGCATTTAGAATAGTACTTGGCATGTAATAGATGGTCAGCAAATCCTTTCAGGTAGATTTGGCACTGCCTGGTATTTGGGCACCTGAAGGTTGGTGGGAGTTTTAAGGAAAGCTGCCAGTTTTTGGCCAGATCTAGGTCAGTGGCCTAGAGGTGAAGCATTTAGTCCTTCCACTGGGGAGATGCAGGAGCAAAAGCATCACACAGGCTGAGATTTAGGCACAACTAAGGCAAGAACTATGAGTGCTGTAGCTCTGGAATGAAGCTGACATTCTGAACCCTTAAACCAGGAATCTAGAGGTAATGAGGCAATTAAGACAAGGCTATTAGAATCTGGGAAAATGACATGATTACAAATCCCTCTTTATTCTACTTTCACTTTATTTGTTTATTCAATAAGTCAGTGCCGACTGTTAATGTAAATAGATTCAAAGATAAGTAAATCAAATACTACTTAGTATCTCCCATATTAAAGGTAAGAAGGAGAGGCCGGCCGTCAACACAAACTAGTAACAACTTACAGTGTTCATTCAGTTCTAGGAAGAAAGTAAAAGGTACTGCAACAGAGAAGGTGAGAGGAGAGAAAATGAGCACACCGGACTATTTATAGCCTTTCATCTCTACGTGAATTAGGTCAAGGTCTGGCATGGGTCTTAGCCTACAAAGTTTTGAAGCTACAGGGGTTCATTCTTACTGCAGTGAATTCAAGAAGACAGAGTTAGTGAAATAAAATCAAAGGCAGACTTTCTTAGTCAGAGGGTTGTCTCCCACACCTATTACCTAGCAGGAAAATTTACATAGGATTATCTTCTAATTTATAAGGTATTATTTTAATAGTGATTGTTTAATATGAATTTTATCTCCAGGTACATGCTTGCATTGTAATCACTAGTGATTAATTTAAAAAGAACAATAGTTTGCACAAGAGGATAATCTGAATAATAAATTCTCAAGTAACTGGAAATTAACAACCTATAATTTTCTGCCTATAAATGATTTGTTAGATTAAGATGTACAATGGATGTCATATAAATATTTATAAAAATAAATAATTTATTATCAAATTGCATAAGCAATGCAAATACTTTAAAAGAAATTAAGGTAGAACTTAGCTTCAAGATTTAAATATTCAGTATTTATTTGTATTCAGTATTTAAATATAGTTGGGGCCAGGCACACCTGTAATCCTAGCACTTTGGGAGGCCAACGCAGGTGGGTTTCTTGAGCTCAGAAGTTTGAGACCAACCTGAGCAAGAGTGAGACCCTATCTCTACTTAAAAAGTAGAAAAACTAGCCAAGTGTGGTACCATCACAGGCTGGTAAATCCCAGCTACTTGGAAGGCTGAGGCAAGAAGAATTGCTTGAGCCCAGAAGTTTGAGGTTTCTGTGAGCTATGATGATGCCATGGCACTGTACCCAGGGTGAGAGAGTGAGACTCTGTCTCAAATAAATAAATAAATTTGACTTAAGTAGTTTATAGTTAATCACATTTACTGAGATAATATGGACAAAGTTTGACTATCCAAAAATCTCAACTATGATTTGTTTTATATAGATAAGATTTCAAGGAAAGTGATATCACCTATTTAAAATGAAACTTGCTTCATTCTGTTATTCAAGAAATATTTACTTAATTTCCACTATTCCAGGCAAGGGGCTAGATACAAAGTATACTTTGAGAAGCCAGGCATAGTCCTTGTCCTCATGAAGTTTACAGTCAAATAGGAGAAACATACTTCAAACAAATAAGTTTAGAAATTGTGATAAATACAAGAAAATTAAAGAATAAATTGTTGGGAGAGAATATCAAAGGAATGTAATTTTGATTGAGGGAGTTCAAGAACTCTGAAGGATCAGAGATTTTATCTTTAAAAAGTCCAGCCTGCATGGGCGGCCTGTGGCTCAGTGAGTAGGGCGCCGAGGGTGGCGGGTTCAAACCTGGCACTGGCCAAACTGCAACAAAAAATAGCCGGGCGTTGTGGTGGGCTCCTGTAGTCCCAGCTACTTGGGGGGCTGAGGCAAGAGAATCTCCTAAGCCCAGGAGTTGGAGGTTGCTGTGAGCCCTACCAAGGGCAATAAAGTGAGACTCTGTCTCTAAAAAAACAAAACAAAACAAAACAGTCCAGCCTGCCATAAATTTATGAATATTGCCAGAAGACATGAGACTTCCAGATTAGAGAAAAGGAATTTTATTAAAATCACAGCACGGCAAGAAGCATAAGTGTCAGCATATTGTCTGTTGGCTCCCCATGCATTGGATGTCAAGACATGGGTCCACGTGGACGATATATATGCTGTGAGTTTGCATCACAGGTAAGGAACTTGAACTTGGAGAAACTACTACTTTTATAGTGAACAATAAACATGTCTGCTGTCTGTCTGCAGGAAGATATTACCTGGTTGCTTGCTACAAATACCAAGAGCAACCAAGGCCTTAGATTATTGGCAGGCCCAGCAATAATGGGGGCCATGGTAAATTGCTTCTTCATCAGAACAGGGAGGTCAAAGAAATTCTGAGATTTCTTTTTAAAATAGCTTCACTGGTATATAACTGGCATAAAATAAGCAGCACATATTTAAACTATACAATTTGCTAAGTTTTGACTTATTAGCATATCCATGAAACCAACACAATAGCCAAGCTCAATTAGCATATCCATCACCCCCAAAAGTTTCCTTGTACCATTTTGCAATTACTCTCCCCACCATCTCTGTATCCAATCCCTAGGCAAATACTTGTCTCCTTTTTGTCATTGTGTGGCAAAAATGTTTGTATCTCCTAGAATTCTGTATAAACTCAACGACATAACATGTATTATATATTCGTATTGTTTGGCTTCTTTCATGCAGCATAATTTTATCAAGATTCGTTCATATTGAACCCACCACCGCTGGCATATAGGGCCGGCGCCCTACTCCTTGAGCCACAGGTAGTGTGGTTTTGTTGCTGAGTGCTAGTCCATTATATGGATATATTATAGTTTGTTTATATATTTGCCTGTTGATGGATTTTGAGTTACTGCCAGTTTTTTTGCTATTGCCAATAAAGCTATTGCTTTGAATGTTGTTAACAAAAGTCTTTATATGGACAAATGCTATTATTTTTATTGTATAAATATTTGAGAATAGAATGGTTTAACCACATGGTAGGTATATATTTAACATTTTAAGGAAATTCTAAACTCTTACAAAATGATTATATAATTTTCCCTTTCCCCCAGTGTATAAGAATTCTAGTTGCCCTATCCTCACCAACATTTGATATAGTTACTCTTTTTAATTTTAGCCATTTGAATAACTACACAGTTGCATCTCATTGTGGTTTTAGTTTGCATTTTCTTATTGACTAAAGATATTGAGTGTCTTTTCATGTGCTTATTTGCCACTTTTATACCTTCTTTGATAAACTTTCCATTTTTTAAATTTAGGTTGTTTTATTATTGAGATTTGAGAGTTTTTTATATATTCTAGATAAATGTTTTCATTAGATAAATGGGAAATTCATTTTCCCTCTTTGGGGGCTTGTCTTTTCATTCTCTTAGAAGTGTCTTAATGAGAAAGTACTTTTAATTTAGATGATGTCCTGCCTATCAATTTATTCTTTGGGGGGTTATACTTTTGGTTTTATATAATGTTTAAAACAAGGAAAAGAAAGTTTCTTCAATATGTTTTCTTTTAGAAGATTTGATTTTTGGCCAGGCATAATAGCTCACACCTAAATCCTAGAATTCTGGGAGGCTGAGGTGGGGCAGATTGCCTGAGCTCAGGAGTTTGAGACCAGCCTGAGCAAGAGCAAGACCCTGTCTCTACTAAAAATAGAAAAACTAGCTGGGTATTGTGGCGGGGGCTTGTAGTCCCAGCTGCTTAGAAGGCTGACGCCAGAGTATCACTGGAGCCCAAGAATTTGAGATTGCTATGAGCTATGAAGCCATGGTACTCTATCCAAGGTGACAGAGTGAGACTTTCTCAAAGAAAAAAAAAAATTTTATTCTTTTGAATTAATTTTTGTATAAGGTGCAGGGTATGGATTAAAGGGCTTTTTATGCATATAGATAGTCATTGTTATAGTACAATTTCTTGAAATGGACCCTCTGTCCACTAAATTGCTTCTGACCTTTGTCAAAATTCAGTTTCTCAAATATTTATTGGCAAAATATTTTTGGGCTCTTTATAATATGCTGTTAATCAATGTATCTATCTTTACACAATACCAATGTTTTGATTATTATACCCTTACAAGTCTTGAAATTAGGTAGTATTAATCTTCCAGTTTTGTTCTTTTTCAAAGTTGCTTTGGCTATCCTAAGTTCTTTACATTGTCCTATGAATTTTAGATCATATTTTTAATTCCTACCAAAAAAAAAGCCTTCATTGATTTTAAATGACATTGTGTTTAATATATAGACTAAATTGGAGGTAATTTACATTTAATAAATATCGAATCTTTCTATGAATGTGTTATCTCTTTTGCTTTATTTAGGTCATCTTCATTTATCTCAGCATTGTTTTTGTAGTATGCACATCTTTTAGATTTTGTCAGATATATCTCTGGGTAGTTTATATTTTTAATGCTATTATAAATTGTTATTAAATTTCAGCTTCTGATCACTGCGGGAGTGTACACAGATGATCGAGTTTTGCACATTGATCTTAGATTACTGCAACTTTGCTAAATTCACCTTTTAGTAGCTTTTTGGTGCATTTCATCAAATTCTACATAGATGAGCATGTTTTATCTGTCATTAAAGACTGTGTCACCTATCCCTTTTCAATGTGAATGTTACATATGTATGTATGTGTATATATATCTTATGCCATTGACTAGAGCCTCCAAGGCAATGTTAAATAGAAGTGATGACTGCAGGCATCATTGTTTTGTTGCTTACTTTTAAGCAAAACTATTAACTCTTCTGTTAAGGATCATATTAAGTATAGTTTTTCATAGGTGCCTTTTGTGAGGCTGAGGATATTCCTTTCTGTTCCACATTGACTGAAGTTTTTATTAGGAATAAATGTTAGATTTTTTCCAAATGCTTTCTCTTAATCTATTGAAAAGATCACATGCCTTTTCTTTGTAGTTTGTTAATATGATGAGTACATTGATTGATTTTAAAATGTTAAACCAACTATGAATTCCTGGAATAAATCCCCTTCATCATGATGCATTCTTCCTTTTATTGTATTGGACTAGATTTGCTGAGATTTTCTTTATAATTTTTACATCCGTATTCGTGAGGGATCCTATTCTGTAGTTTCTGTTTGTTTTTCTTTTATGTCCTTGGTTTTGGTATCAGGGCAATGAGTTGAAGATTGGTATAAAGTTTGTTTTTTCTTTTTTAAATTGTTCACTGCTGAAGTCATCTGGACCAGCAATTTTTTTTTTTTTAGAAAGTTTTTAATTAAAACATAGGGCTATATCTATTAGTATATCTATTTCTTTTTGAGTAGTTGCTGTCTTTCAAGGAATTTGTCCATTTTATGAAAAATTTTAAGTGTATTGGCATAATGTTCATAATTCCTTTATTATTCTTTTAGTATTTGCAGAGTATTGTGAAATATTTAATGAAATTGCCTCCCTTATTCCTAATATGGCTAATTTGTTTTTCCTTTTTTCCCCCTAATTTATTTGACTAGAAGTTTGTCAATTTTACTCATCTTCTCAAAATTTACCTTGGTTTCTTTTTTGACCCATGGGTTATTTAGAAACTTTTTTTAGTTCCAAGTATTTGACTTGGAACTTTGAGTTTTCCAGATAGCTTTTTGTTAATGATTTGTAACCTAAAACTATTTTGATTAGAAAACATGCTTTGTATGATTTGAAGTTTTTGAATTTATTCAGATATGTTTTATGGAACCAAATATTGTTGATCTTGAAAAATATTTCATGTACCCTTAAAAAGAATGTATTTGCTGCTTTGGGTTAAGTATTACACAAATGTAATTTTAATATCTTTATATGCAAAAGAAACTGTAGTCTATTTTATTATTTATTAATCCATGTTCTTGTTTTGTTTGGCAGCATCTATGTTTTTGAAACAGGCATTTGAAGGTGAATACCCTAAATTATCACGTCTTTATAATGACTTATGGAAACGTCTTCAACAATACAGTCAAAATATACAAGGGAATTTTAATGCAAGTGGAACTACAGACTTCTTTGTTGACCTACAGCACATAGAAGATGATACACAAGACATATTCCTACCCAAAAAGCCAGATTATGAGTATGTTTATTTAATTTTACCTGTTTGTTGGCATATTATGGAGTTTTGTCTTTTAATTAGAAATTGAGAATGTGCCAAGTTTCTAAATATTTGTAATGATTATTATTTTTATACCTTAAAAGACTTTGCAAGACTTCTAACTGAAGAAGTTTAACTTTACACTTAGTTGAGCATTCTGGTTCCTGCTAGAGTCAATTTTAAAGTTATATCACTGACTAAAGTAGTCAAAGGCTAAGAGATGAGAATATGTGGTCATTGTATTTTAACCAGTAGTATACCTGTGATTACATCAGACACCATCATTATTGATTTGCCACTAGCATAAATGTGACTTAAAAAGAACTGGTGTGTTCAGAAACTCTAGGGAAAATAAGTCTTATGCTAAGGCAGGTTCTTTGTGTGTTAGGGAAAAGCTGAGTATAGTCATCCCTTAGGATCCATAGGGATTAGTTCCAGGATCCATGTGGAATCTCAAGGTTCTTATATAAAATGGCTTAGTGTTTGATATAACCTATGCACATCCTCTTCTATAATTTTATCATCTCTAGATTAGCTATAATATTTAATACAAATGTAAATGTTATGTAAATATTTGTTATACTGTATTGTTTAGGGTATAATGATAAGAAAGAGGCTATATGTGTTCACTACAGACACATCTGTTGTAGGCCTAAGTAGGCTTTCAATCTATTTAGTCAAATCTGTGGACACGGAAACCACAGATGTGGAGAACTGATTGTATAGTCAAAACTACCCCTAAAATCCTTTCTATCACCCATAAAAGTATAAAAATGCAGCCTTATTTAAGAGCCACATTATTATTATTATTATTTTTGAGACAGAGTCTCACTTTGTCACCCTTGGTGGAGTACTATGGTATCACAGCTCACAGCAACCTCAAACTCTTAGGCTTAAGTGATTCTTTTGCCCCACCTGCCCAAGCAGCTAGGACTACAGGCACCTGCCACAACACCTGGCTATTTTTTAGAGATGAGGTCTCGCTCTGGCTCAGGCTTGTCTGGAACTCGTGAGCTCAGGCAGTCCACCCACCTGGGCCTTCCAAAGTGCTAGCATTACAGGTGTGAACCACTGCATCTGGCCCAAGGACGACATTAGAAACAAGTATACCATCTTAGTAAGTTCAACCCAGCCCGCTTTTCCTCCAAAACTGAAACATAATATTTTAAAATTTCTATTTGAGCATGAGATCAAATGATTGCCTCTCCTTAAACACTACAACCTTATTTATTTATTTATATTTCAGAATAATATGAGGTTACAAATGATTAGGTTATATTGTTTACATTTGTTAGGTAAAGTCCCTGTTGGAGGTGTGTTGTGTATCCCTACACTGTTCTTGTTAGGTGAGAGCACCTAGAATGATGTTTATTATGGAGAGGCTAATGAAAGCAGTAGCAAATTCTTATCACCTACCTTATAAGAAAAATGTTGGATAGATTCATGAGTGCTATTACAATAATTGTTTCTCTTTTAATTCCTTTTTTAGAGAACATGTAGTTGAATCTCTATTGTAGTTAAAAGTTCTAATTGGCAGGATATAACATATAAAAGTTCGGTCTAGAGCCAGGGCAATATTGGGTTCTTGTAATCCCAACTATTCAGGAGGATCTCTGGAGCACTGGGCAACATAGCAAGACCTTGTCTCTATAAAAAATAAATACATAAAAAGAAGTTGTGATTGGCAAAATAAGTGGCCAGAATAGGTGTGGAAAGATAGAATGAAGCTAAATTGTCTCTTCAGTAACTCTTATAATAAACAAGGAGATTAGATTAAGCCTAATAGAATAGGGGACAAGAGGACAAAACCTATATTGTCGATCTACATAGATTTAATGATATGTTGCATATTTTCAAATATATGTAATATAGCATGCATAGTATTATTCTATTTCTGGCTTAGTTTTATTTATTTTATTTATTTATTTTTTTGCAGTTTTTGGCTGGGGCTGGGTTTGAACCCACCACCTCTGGTATATGGGGCTGGCGCCCTACTCCTTTGAGCCACAGGCACCGCCCTGGCTTAGTTTTATTTTTAAATCCATATGCATACACTAAAAAAAGTCTAGAACTATATAGAAGAAATGGTAACAGTGGTTTATCTCCAGGAGATAGAATTATTTTGTATTTTTTACTTTTATTTGAAATTAGTATATGTTACTTGTGTTTTTTTTTTTTTTAAGTAGGGCTGGGTATGATGGCTCATACCTATAATCTCAGCACTTTGGGAGGCCAAGGTGGGAGGATCACTTGAGCCTAGGAGTTTGAGACCAGCCTGGGCAACATAGTAAGACCCTGTCTCTAAAAAAACATTTTTTAAAAAAATTAGCTGGGTGTGGTGGAACACACCAGTAGTCCCAGCTACTCGGGAGGCTAAGGTAGGAGGATTGCTTAAGTCCAGGAGTTTAAGGTTGCACTGAACTATGATGATACCTCTGTACTTTTTTTGGCTCAGGGGACAGAACAAGACCCTATCTAAAAAAAAGGAAAAGAAATAACTGAAGACTTCTTGATTTATTGAAAAACAATAATCTAGGGCAGTGCCTGTGGCTCAGTGGATAGGGCACCGGCCCCATATACCATGGGTGGCGAGTTCAAACTTGGCCTTGGCAAAACTGCAACAAAAAATAGCCAGGCATTATGGTGAGCTCCTGTAGTCCCAGCTACTGGGGAGACTGAGGCAAGAGAATTGCCTAAGCCAAAGTGTTGGAGGTTGCTGTAAGCTGTGACTTCACAGCACTCTACTGAG
This sequence comes from Galagoides demidoff, assembly GCA_963574575.1. Lineage (NCBI taxonomy): Eukaryota > Metazoa > Chordata > Mammalia > Primates > Galagidae > Galagoides > Galagoides demidoff. The sequence continues at coordinate 16,612 of CAUYQV010098921.1, read as the reverse complement.
GGTGACTAAAGTGATACTCTGTCTCTAAAAAAAAAAGAAAGAAAGAAAAATAATAATGTATACATCTAGAAAGCTCAATAAACTCACAAGTAACACATCATAATATAAACGCCAAAAATCAAAGACAAGAATAAAACTTTGATAGCAACAAGAGGAAAACTACACATCACTTAGAGGGTAGTTCCAATCACATTTATAGCTGACTTCTCAGGAGAAATAAAAGATGCCAAAATATAGTGCTCTCAGATTGGTTAAAGGACAATCTTCAGTGGATCTGTCCTTCAAAGACAAAGGCAAGATAAAGATTTTCCTAAATAAGCAAAAGGTGAGAGAATATGTTGCTCGCAGACCCAACTTGCCAGAAATACTAAAAAATTCTTCAGCCTGAAAGCAGGTGACCCCAGATGGTAATTTGAATCCATACAAACAAATAAAAAGCACCAGTAAGGCTAATTAGGAAGTTATAAAAGACACTATAAACATGCATTTTCTTCTTCTCTTAGCTGACTTAAAAAGCAATTGTGGGTAAAATAGTAGGTATAGAATGCATTGTTGAGGCTATAACATTTAGAAATGTAATTCGTGCCTAATACATTTGCAAATAACAGCACAAATGAAGTGGGTGGGAACAAAGCTGTTATGTGCTAAGGAAATGTGGACAGATGGTAAAATATTAATTGTAATGATTTATTGTGGGCTTATAATATTAATAGATATAATATGCCTAACAATACCACAAAGATAAAATATTTAGAAGTAAATTTTATGAAATAAAGTGTAAAACTATACCCTGAAAACTGTATAATGTTCTTGAAAGAAATTAAAGGTCTAAATAAATGGGAAAACATTCCCTGAGCATGAATTACTATAGATTCAATACAATTGCTATCAGAATCTCAGCTGATTTCTGTGTAGAAAATTAAAAGAGATTCTAAATTCATATGGAAAGTGGGCAAGGTGACTCATGCCTATAATCCTAATACTTTGGGAGGCCAAGACAAGAGGACCACTTGAGGCCAGGAGGTAGAGACTAACCTAGGCAATTTAGTGAGACCCCATCTACACAGAAAATTTTAAAAATTAGCCATGTGTTGAGCCCAGGAATTTGATGCTGTGGTGAGCTCTGATGATGCTGCCGCACTCTAGCCTGGAAGACACAATGAGACCCTGTCTTAAAAATAGATATATATGAAATTTCAAGAGACCCAGAATAGTCAAGATAATTCTGAAAAAAGAGGAATAAGGTAGGAAGACTCACACTCCCAGTTTCAAAGCTTGGTACTAAAGATGGTATAGTCCTGGCCCAGGGATAGATGTAGACTTAAGAGTATAGAAAGAAACTAATAGATCTATAATAAGTTTATTTTCAAAGAGTGTAGAGAGCATTCTTTCAATGGGAAAAGAATAATAATAATCTTTTTGACCAATGGTGCTGAAACAACTGAAAGCCTCATGGAAAAGAATGAAGTTATACCCTTATCTCACATTATATGCAAAAATTAACTCAAAATGGATCAGAGATCTAAATACTAAAAATTTAAACTGTTAAAATACAGGAACAAATCTTTATGCCTTAGGATTTGGTAAAGGATTGATACATATGACACCGCAGCACAAGCAACAAAAGATAAAATGGTATATTAGACTTTCTCAAAATTAAAAACTTTGGTGATTCAAAGAATACCATCAAGAATGGGTGAAAATATTTGTGACTCAAATATCTGGCAATGGAATTGTATCTAAAATATATAAAGAGCTCTTTCAATTCAAAACTAAAAAGACAAATAACCCAATTAAAAAATAGACAAAGGATCTGAATAGATACTTCTCCCAAGAATTTCATCACATGGTCAGTAAGCACATGAAAAGGTGGTCAACATTGGAGAAATGCAAATGAGAACCACAGTGAACTACCACTTAACACCCACCAAGGCATCTGTAATAAAATGGCAGATTAGAACAAACTTTGGCCAAGGATGTAGAGAAATAAATTAGTAATTTCATACATTGCTGGTGGAAATCTAAAGTGGTACAAGGCTTTGGAAAATAATTTAGCAGTTCTTCAAACAATTAAACATAGAGTTACTGTATAACCCAGCGATTTCACTCCTAGGGATATAACCAAGAGAAATAAAAATACGTTTACAACGAAATTTGTATGCAGATGTTCATAATACCATTATTTATGAATAGCCAAAAGACAGAAATAACCCAAATGTCCATAAATGAGTAAACAATATCCATGCAATGGGATATTGTTTAACCATAAAAAGGAATGAAGTACTAATACATGAACCTTGAAAACATTTTGCTTAAATGAAAGAAGCCAGTCACACAAAACCCTATGTACTGTGTGATCCCATTCATATGAAAATCTACAAAAATACATATAAAGTAGATAAGCGGTTGCTTAGGGTAGGAGGGGGTTATAGCTAAAGGATACAAGGTTTCTTTTTGAGGTGATACAAATGTTCTAAAATTGATTGTGGTGATGATTGCACATATCTTCAAATCTGACAGAGAATAGTACATTTTAAGTGATTCGATTGTGTGATATGTAAATTACATCAGTGAAAGTTGGCAGATTCCAGGGAAGGCCAAGATTCTCATATGCCAGTTGGCTGATAAGAGGAACTATCATGAGAAATTTTTTCAAACTACAGCCTACTACACATGTCACACAAGGATAGCTAACAGCTTATACAAGAACACTTGCTTTTGTTGCATATGGTCTTACAAGCACAACCCAAAACTGCAAGGGCCTAATCATAACTCCAAGATTAAAAAGTCCTACCTAGACACATACCAGTCAGAATTCACCAGCTCTTATAAAATGCTGCCAGTAACGGTAAGCTTTCTTTCAAAACAATTTGTGTAACATCTTCTTTCTCCAATAAATCCTACTTTTTCCTTTCTTCTCCAGACATATTAGAGGATCCCCTGGTCCATATGTATTTCCAAAATTACAATCCTACTCTTCCCAAGTATATTATTCCCAAATAAAACCTTTTACTCAGAATTCCAACTTTATTTTTTTAAGAGAGCTAGAGAGCCAGGCAAGGTGGCTCATGCCTGTAATCCTAGCACTCTGGGAGGCTGAGGCAGGTAGATGGCCTGAGTTGAGGAGTTTGAAACTAGCCTGAGCAAGAGTGAGACCCTGTCTCTACTAAAAATAGAAAAAGAAAAAGAAAAAAATCTAGCTGGGCATTGTGGCAGGCACCTATTGTCCCGGCTACTTGGGAAGATAAGGCAAGAGGATCACTTAAGCCCCAAGAGTTTGAGATTGCTATGAGCTATGATAACACAGCACTCTACCTAGGACAACAGGGTGAAACTCTGTCTCAAACAAAAAAAAAAAGAGAGAGAGAATGGGAAAAGTGGAGGTCGATTAAATTATTTAGAGAAATTTTTATTTTTTAAAAAGGAGGAACTTCTTTCATTGAAATAATAGGAAAATCACAGAAACTATCACAGGTGAAGTTCTAAGGGGGAAAATAAAACAAGAGAAGTGCCAAGCTGAAGAAGTTCATGGCCAGTGGTTTTGGTCTAAATCACAAGCAGAGGTCACCCATAGAGAATGAAGGGCCGCAAAAGTAGAATTTCAAGTTGTTACCATGAGCTTCAGGGTCTCTATGTTAAGTGCTTTGTATAAATGTTTAATTGAGATAATTTACTTTTTCTCTGCAATACCTGAGCAGCTTAACAGTAGATAGAGCAACTAAGATCTTAGTAAGAGCTTTGAAAGGAAGGGGAATTAGAAGAATCAGCATGCTCCTGAGAATACCTTGAAACGGACAGCCAGGGATAAAGGAGAACACAGGACCTGGTGGGCTGATGGAGGATGCCAGTTAGCAGAGATCACAATCAAGTCAAAGAACAAGTAAAATCTATCATCTTTATGGGTATACAAAGCCCAACGTGATTTGGTCCATCTGTTTTCTCTGATGTCATCTTGTCCTACTCTCTGTGACTTCCCTGCTGTGCTTTCTCTTTCTTGGCAAACAGCCAGGTCCAACCCCGGTTCAGGACCTTTGCACTTGCTCTTCTGTCCTCATAGGAGGCTCTTCCTCTGAAAATCCACATAACTTGCTCCCTTTTTTCCTTTAGGTCTTGTCAGTGAAACTTCTTTTGCCTCATCCTGTCTAAAATTGATTTTCAAAAAAAGTTTAGGCTTAAACATATTCTCTGTCTTCCTTGCTTTATTTTTCTCTTAGCACTTATTATCATATTCCATATTTAACTTATTTTCACATTCTTATTTATGTTTTATATATCTTGCTTGTTAGCATGGATGCTTGAAGAAAACAGGGAACTTTTTTAATGAGTTGAGCCATATTTTTTCACTAGAAACTACTTGACAAATTGTAGAGACTTAATATTTAAGGGAAGAAAAGAGGAAAAAGTGGGACATATGGGAAACTGTCTTTAAACTTGGAGATCTTAAGAGGTGAAACAGTTCAAAACAATGATGCCTGTTTGGAAGCTCCATAGTAAAGGTAAAAGAAAAGGACATTGTAAATGCAGACATGTAATATAGGATGGGATTCAGAAGAGTTACCTGTTTGGACACTGTAGTCACCAAGGAGATTTGGAGAATAAGAAGAATGTTAGTACTTATAATTCAGAGCCAAAATTTCTGCAGAAGAGGGAAGAGGCTTCTTAAGGTCAATAGATGAGCAAAAATAGAGAAGACATTTAAATAGACGGCCCAGACTTCTAGAGGATTGCCTCTGACAGATTTGATACTAAGTTCTTCCATGCCCCCACTATGGTCTTTTTATCTTCTTCTTTTATAGAATTTGTTATAATTAACACATTACCTGCTTATTTCTTCACTAGACTATAAAGCACTCTTAATTGGTATCTTCCTAGCACTTAACAAAGCGTCTGGTGCATAGTATTCTTAGTCAAAATGTGTTGAGTGAAATTCTTACTGAATGAGAAAGCATTAGGAGATAACTATGGAATTGTGATGTATGTGCCAAGAGCGTTCTGATCTCTAGGTCTTGTCAGTTGACTACAAGGGTGAGAAAAAGAGAAAAGCAGGTTTCATATACATGAAGGAGTAAGTCAGCTATTTTTAAGGTTAACTTTAAGACAAAGGGGAATTTGTTCTTTAAGGAAAAAAAGGCAGTGGAAGGGCTGGCAGGGGATTGTAAATGGAGGGTTGTGAAAAGACATTGAATTATTTATAGGAGTAAGAAAGTAGATGGAAATAGTGGTTAGAGCCATTTGACAGTAATTGTCAAAGGAAAAATGTAAGATCCAATAGTTTAATTGCTAAATGAAAACCAAAGGTTAAGAAGAAAAGAAGCATTGAGCAGGATAAGTTTTATTTTGTGAAGAAAATTATAAAACAAATTAGCTTAGAACTCTAATCAGGATCATCTGTGTGATTGTGGGACTTTTCACAAAAAATACTTTTTGTCATCATCATTGTTGGTCAGACAAGGGAAAGCTGGTAAAAGTTTAAATCTGTACACTTTCCTCTCATACGGTGAACTTTATAGGAGGTGGCAGCTGTCAGTGGAAAGGGCCAAGCTAATGGAACAGGTTTCTGCAGGCTGGTCTCTCTTGTGCGTGCTTTGATACCCTTACAGAAGGGATTTCCCAAATAAGGGCATAGCCTCCATTGGCATTAATAAGATTTTACCCAAGTTACTCTTTTAGTTTTAGGAGACAGATAATGCAGTAGGTATTGGTGCATGTTATGCTATATATATAGCTAGGACTTAAGTGTAAATTGAAATATTTGTGTCATCCTTCCTGTTTAATTGTGAAATGTATTTGTAAATATATGTATACATTTTGAATTGTTTTCCTTTTTATTAATGTGTAATTATATTTTTTATGGGAGATATGTTTTTTATAAAGGTATCTACAGACTGATACAAAAGCATGTGGTTTTGTATAATTTAAGTTAGTTTTCAAAATCTTTTGTTTCCACAGTCCAGAAAAAGCTTTGAAAGACTCGCTACAACCCTATGAAGCTGCTTACCTATCAAAATCCTTGTCACGACTCTTTGATCCTATCAACTTGGTTTTTCCCACTGGTGGTCGTAATCCTCCTTCCTCTGATGAACTTGATGGTATCATTAAAACTATAGCAAGGTATGTATTTTTTATATAATGTCATGCCATAAGATGATTGCTACATTTGTTAGTATAATAGCAGTATATTTTTAATTTAACTCAAATTATTCAAGTAATTAGGCCTGTAGTTAAATTGTTTGGCACTGAATGACTATATACTTGAGATTCCAGTTAATAAGTCATTTAAGTATAGTCTAAAAATAGTTTATTATGATTATGTCTTCCCAGGGATACAAAGTAAACCTAGCTTTTTATACCACAGTACATTCTTAATATTATACAGGGAAGTAAATATAAAAACTAATTTTATAATTTGAGAAACTAAACCACAGAGGTTAATGGCTTTTATCTTAAACCCAGAAAGTGTTTCTTGGCAGAAATAGGATTATAATCTTGATTAGCCCTCTTGTGTTTGCTATTTTAAGCTCTCTAAGTGAATGTGACAGCCTTTAAGACTCTAAAAAGGGAAGGTATCCTAGCAGAGGTGCCACCTGAATGCTTGCAGACAGTGTAATTATACTGTTGCCTTTAGACATTTACACTTAGAAGTTATCCAGATTAATTTGCAGTTGAAATTATCTTAGTTCCTGTCATAGCTAACAAGTTGTCATAATAGTGGGTCTATACATTTGAGATGGGAGTAAAAATAGCAGGGCAATACATGTGTATTAGCCCAAGGTCTAACTTCTTTGAGATTACAGATTTGAAGATGGTGAATCTGAGCCATGGTAGAATAAGACTAACAAAGCCACAAGTATAATATGCATAAGCATATTTTCAGTGTCTTGATTGGGCAGCATCTTGGTCCTAAATCTCTTTGCTAGTACCTTGGTGTTCCAATGTCTGGACTCTGGATGTTTTACCCTAATGTCTGTGTTGTCTATTTAGTGTGGTAGTGATAAAAACCATCCTAGATTCAACTAGATCTCTTTGACCTTTTATGTAAACATTAAAGTGGCAACTCCTTTCCTCTATGCAACTTGACAATGTTATAATCAAATATGATCTGGAGCTTGAAGAAACATACTTATGCCAGGGTTTAATAGAATTTAAAAGTGTACGTTAATAAAATTACATGTCAATATTATACAAAAGGCTATTTTTATTATACATAGCATGCCCTTGTGTTGCTTCAAATACCTTTAATATCTTTGAAAAGAGAATCTGGTAAGTGCTAAGATTAATTCTGTTAGTTCAAAGATAATAATTACTTTTCTTGCTTTCATACCTGTTCATGGATTTTCTTTTTCTTTTCTTTTCTTTCTTTGTGTGTTGTGTGTGCGTGTGTGTGTGACAGAGTTTCAATTCTACCACCCTGAGTTGAATGCTATGGTGTCAACATACCTCATAGCAACCTCATATTCTTGGGCTTAAAAGATGCTTTTGCCTCAGCCTCCCAAGTAGCTGGGACTACAGGCACCTGCCACAATACCCAACTAATTTTTCTATTTTTATTAGAGAAGGGATCTCATTCCTGCTCAGGCCAGTCTCAAACTCTTAAGCTCAAGCAATCTTCTTGCCTCCACCTCCTTGCAGTGCTAGGACTACGGGCATGAGCTGCCATGCCCAGCCCTGTATATAGATTTTCATATAATTTTTAACCTCTAGTATTCTTTCTGTGGTCTTTGTAAAATACTATTTGTTTGTTTGTTTGTTTGTTTGTTTGTTTTGGTAGGGACAGAGTCTCACTTTATTGCCTTCGATAGACTGCTTTGGCGTCATAGCTCACAGAAACCTCCAACTCCTAAGCCCAGGCAATTCTCTTGCCTCAGCCTCTTGAGTAGCTGGGACTATAGGTGCCCGCCACAACGCCCAGCTATTTTTTTTTGTTGTTGCAGTTTGGCTGGGGCCAGGTTTGAACCCACTACCCTTGGTATATGGGGCCGGTACCCTACCCACTGAGCCACAGGCACTGCCCAAAATACTGGGTTTTTTTGTTGATGTTGGTAGTCATATCATAATGCCTCAATTATCCAATACAAAGTTGAAAATAGCATGACAAAAAAACTTTAAGAATCCAAATTAAAAAATTTTCTAATTATAGTCCTGTTAGGCTTTTGATGTATTTATTATTAAAAGCTACCCTATATAAAAAGGCATGAATTAGCGTAATTTCTAAAGAAACTGAATATCTTTATGTATCATATGTAATTTATATTTTTAGCCTATGTTCCTTCAAGGTCATCATTTCCATTCAAGAGCTGTCATTTCCTTGCAGATGTCTATGAAATGCAAAGCCTCTAATTGTACTTATCAGTATTAGCAAGAGTCCTACTTTAAAAATCTGTACACAATTTACTGTGTTAATCACAGACTGAACCCACACATGCCATGCTTTTATTAATGAGAAACTGGTCATTAACAAAACCATCTCAAAGCACTTTTTCCTCTGCTGAATTTAAAGAGAGAAGAAACAATGCAACCAATTCTTGGAAGCAATCAGAGAAATCTATAAAAAGAATCACTACATTGCTTATTGGATTTAGGTTTATATGTGGCTCTTTACTTTGTTGATGAAATATGTTGGTGCTAATTACAATCTGTTTTGTTTTCTCCAGTGAACTAAATGTAGCGGCTGTTGACGCAAACCTCACATTAGCTGTGTCAAAAAATGTGGCAAAGACCATCCAGTTATATGGTGTAAAATCAGAGCAGCTTGTAAGTAGTATCCTTTCTCTATAAACTTTAATGATTTTGTTTAGAATTACTAATTATATGATACTTGACTAACCACAAATATAGGTTATTAATTTATTTCCATTTTTACTACAGTGAGAGTTTATAAATTTCTGATGAATTTAAAACAGAAAAAAATCTTTCTGTTAATAAAAAAATGGCCCTCCTACCCATTATTCTTACAGATTCACAGGCAGAAATGTTTTATAAAGTTATTTTTTAGTGCATGTACCAATTTATGGGCTAATTATATATTTCTAAATATGTAAAATTTTAATAATTTACATAAATTGTAAAAATGTAATTTTCATATTTCCCTTCTCATGTGACCACTCACTCCAGATTCGTTTTTTAAGGCTGGGTTATAGCTATAAAAATCTTATCTATGAAGCATTTACAGTGAATCGGGGATTGTGTCAAGTCATTTACATGTATTATCTCATTTATTTTACAACAATCCCTGTGAAATGGAAGTTTTGCTATCCACCACTATAAAATGTAGAAATTGCAGTTTTCTACATTTAGGGTAATAGCATGACCAATATAGACTGCTAAAAGCAGAATGCCAGACTCTGTTGGGATGTTCAACCTGTGGCCTGCAGACTGCATGAGGATCATCTAAGGACTTTTTTTCCTTTTCTGTGGTGACATATATTGTGAAAATGATGCGCAGAACTTTTTTTTTCCTCATCAGTTTGTTAGTGTCTGTGTATTTAATGTGTGGCCCAAGACAAACTCTTCTTCTGATGTGGTACAGAGAAACCAAAAAATTAAAGATCCCTGTTGTGAGACCAAGCTTTAAAATTCTTATATTTCTGAAAAACATAACATCTTTTCTTTAATCTAAGAAATTTTATTTATGAAACTGAGCTATACCTATTGTTTTGTGATTTGCTTATTCACTTTAAAATATCACATAAAGATCTATACTATTTTTATACATGCATAATGTATTCTCTTTGTATCATAGTTTATTTAACTTCTATGCTCTTTTTTTTTTTTTTTGAGACGGAGTCTCACTATATTGCCCTCGGTATGGCGTCATAGCTCATAGCAACCTCAAATTCTTGGGCTTAAGCATTTCTTTTGCCTCAGCTTCCCAAGTAGCTGGGATTACAGGCACCCACCACTAAACCTGGCTATATTTTTGTTGCAGTGTGGTCGTTTAAACCCAGCTGGCCTGGGCTGGGTTTAAATGTGTCAGCCTGGGTGTATGTGGCCGGCACCCTATCCACTGAGCTAGGGGTGCCACCTAACTTCTATGCTCTTAATACATTGTCAGATGATTTAGTAATTTGATTTTGAGATAACAGGAATTTAACATTGTGGCCTCAAATATGTAATTTAGTGTGTGTCATGTAAATATCAGCTTCCCAGATGGCTCTTATAAAAATGAGGTGTTTTCTAGATTTTCTTTATTTAAAAATTTGTATTCATTTGTCTTGATAGCAATTGTGAAATTGTAATTAATTTAGTAAGTAGAATTTTAGATTGCAAATACACGCCTATAGGTATACATATCATATAATATTTTATGATTGAACTGAACAAATTATTTAATGGTGATGTGTTGGTGTGTTTGTATAGTCCAAAATGTGACCTTTAGAAGAAAATGTAACCAGACCTTAACAATTGAAAGTTTGAATAAATATTTCCCTTCTATGTGTTGAAAGGAAATTAAAATATCAATATAAAAGGGAGCAATTGTGGCACCTATATAATTTATAGTGTTGTAATTTTTGTGATATTAAAATTATGGGCAAATATAAAAACACTTCTTTTAAAAAGTGAAGGACATTTTCCAACAATAAATATTATCTGATGGTTTCAAGGAATGGTATCTACAATTGTAGTGTAAATGTCAAATGTTATGAACTGTGAGAAAGTAGATTGGCATTTAATTAGGTTGCAGACCATTTGACATAGTAATAGGAGTGACATTTAAGGGAGGTTTCAACTTCAATGCTGGTTAATAGCTATGTATAAGGTCAATAGTTCTGGACACTAGGGTTTTATTTTTAAGCCTTTGTAAATATATACTTTATTCTTGGTATAAAATTTTATAAATAAGTTGGAGACTTGACATTCCTGTGGTGGAAGAAAGCCTACATGTGTTATATTTAAGTGATAAAATTAGAGACACATTAGTTTAATACACACATATTAATACCTTTGAGTTACCTACTCTCTTGATCCTTCCACTCTTCCTACCTCTCTTATGATGATGTACTATTTTAGGGCCAATTTCATCCTTTCTTTCAGATAGCCATTTTACTTGCTCCCTGGACTTGTAAGAGCTTGATTTTCTGGACTCTGTGCTAGGTCAGTAGTCATCTACCACTGTCAGCCTTATCTAAGTGTCAGAAGGCTCTACTGAAGACCCTGAAGGCAACTAATGGTTATTCTCATTAGGAAATATTTTCAGGAGACAGTAAATTCCAAGTTGTCAATTAAAGTAGGTCAAAGACTGTATCACTTATCTGTTGCCACAAGAATGCTGTGTAACAGACAACCACAAACCCCCAGGAGCATATGATAAGCATTTATTGCTCATGCTTCTCAGGTCACATGAGGTGCTAGCCAGGTGGCTTTGCTGAGCTTATCTGTTATTGCTCACAGGATTGGCTAGCTGCTGATTTAGGCTGGCCTTCACTGCAGTTAAGATCTTGCTCTGTTCTGCAGGTCTTTAATGCTGCAACAGGCTACCCTGGGGTGAGCTCACAGTGAAGGCAGAGGTACAGGAAATAAAGTATCTCTATATACATTTGCTTAGCAAATGTGTTTAAATTATACAGCACACAGTGCAAAATTATACAGCAAAGAAGATAGAGGCATAAGTGGGTGAAGGATTAGAACTTTTTGTGCCAACTATTACAAAGCCAAATTGAGAACATGGCAGCAACAAAAAAGGAGAGTCCGTGAACTTTTCTTTCTTTCTTCTTTTTGTTAAGAGACAGGGGTCTTGCTTTGTTGCCCATGCTGGAATACAGTGGCTATTCACACCATTCCAATACTATACCACCCAATTCCTGGGCTCAAGCAGTCTTCCTCCTGCCTTAGCTTCCCAGTTAGCTGGGATTACAGGCACACACTCAAAAGATTTTTCTTCTCATTCCAAAGGCGTAATCCCCCCCCTTGAGTCCTAACAGCATGTATTTGTTAAATTTTTATGCCATCCGACTATCAACTTCATAGCCAAAGAAGAAAGAAATTCGTTGCTATGGGTAATTTACTTGATCTTAACGTTAATATTACTGTAAAAAATCATAAGCCTTTTTGTGTATGACTTTGTTTATTAAATGAGGCTCATATATGACGTCAACCCCATTCTCTAATCTTTAGTGTCCTGATCCTGTTTTTATTAGCACAGGCATATAATATTCAGATAAATGTTTTCACTCATTTTTTCCTTATTTTTCTTGTTTAAAATATATATTTTATTTATTTTTTCTTTTAAGCCAGGATATGGACTTTCTTTAGTCTTTGAGCAGATGGTATTCTCCACATGCACCCCAGGAAATACAAGTATTAGAAACTTGAAAAGAAATTGGCAAGTGGATTTGGCCCATAATTTTTTATTGCTGTGTTAGCACATCAGTACCATCAAGAAGATTTTAAAACTATGTTATTCATTTTTTTCCAGTTCTCATTGACAGGATTAGTCTGAATTACTAAGTCAATTTTTTTTTTACTGGAATTGGAAGTTTTAACACTATAGACGTTTTGTATATTTTCGAGCATATTAGTGGTCAAATAGAGCTTCTAATCCTGGTCTGTTCCAAAGTGTGGAATACAATTTGATTCCTTAGGTATACTTCAAATTTATGCTATTTGGAAGTATATTTTTGGGAAAGAAAGTTGTCAGCATTTAGTCTAAGTTAGGCTGCGGTTCACTCAGAGTACCTCCCCTATCCTACATATACAAGCACAGCAGTAACCAGACTCATAAATAAGATCTAAAGAAAACTTGCATTTGCAGCTCAGGACTGCTGTAGGTATCAAGCTGTATTACATGAGGTGAGATTGCCTTGCCAAAACATGCTCAGGAATGGGATCTGCAGGATCCCACTGTAACACGAGGACTCCAAATTGGAGAGCCATGGTAGGAAAGGTGGGGAGGGAGACATGATTTAAAGGGGCTACTATAAACCCCCTAGACAGCAGGGACATACAAGAAGAGAGAAAGAAGACAGACAAACATGTCTTTTTAAAAATTAGGGTATAAACTAAAATTTAGTCCATTCGAGCATAAAAGGGCTCACTTGCATCTTAGAAGCTATTGATTGTTTTTTATTATCCTTTACGATATAAGTCACATAGCACACTTTTGGGCACCTAACTTTTATTCAGCTCACTAGTATGAAGTTGTGCCTGTTTAGAGTATTTTCTGAGCCATATCTAAAAACAAAAATGGTGACATGGTAAGCTTCTTTTTGTGATGAGAATCAGGAAAATATTCTGATAGTGTTCTCGGAGTCTGATCAGAGACGCAGGGAAAAGGAACTGCAGACGAGATGATTGATTTGAAGGGAGGTCGAGACTCGCTCAGGTCAGAGACTAGGCCTGACTTTACTGATTATCTTATATACTTTCAAACATTCAGTAAGAATTTAACACAGATACTAAAGAAATGAAGTAACATTAGGAAGCTACCATTAAGATTACAATTCAGTGTGAAGGCTGGGGAACACATATACAATTGATTTTGTTTAGAGTAAAAACATAAAGGAGATTGACCCTTTATGGGTCAGGTTCTTGCTGGCCCAAACCTAAACTAGAGATTATAATGTTAATGAAGGAAGAAGACAGAGAACAGAACCCAATGCTAGAGGACATGTGTTCAAGCTTCCAGCTGCGACACCGGCCTGACTCTCCAGATTTCTTTTTCAAGGGTCTTTCTGCATATTTCTACATGTCTATAGGCAGGTATAGAAGCTTGATCTTTGAAGAAATCTTTCCCAGAATCATTCTCCTGGGGGAGCACATTGAAGCAAACTGCCATGTCTGAACATGGGGTGCTTATCTCTACAATATTCTTTGTCTTTCTCCTTTATGTCTTAGGGTAGGAATTTAATCTAACTATATGAATGAGTTTCAGGAGGTCTGTGAGCCCCAGGAAGTTATAAAATGTTATATATGAATTTTTTTATGAGAAAACACTCCAACAGATTTGAAAGAGATCTGTGACTTCTCCCCATATATCTAACAGATATCTGGAAAATCTCCCAAATATTTGGAAATTAAACAGAAAACATTTAAATGACTTATCAACCAAAGAGGGAAATTTAAAAAAAAACTTTAAAATAAATAAAAATGAAAATACAATATATTAGTGTTTGTAAGATGCAGCTAACTCAGAGAAGTTCAGATCATACTTGTAAACATGCAAAGTTTTCTAGTTTCTCTGTTTTACAAATAACACTTTCTTTTTCTTTTTTTTTTGGCCGGGGCTGAGTTTGAACCCACCACCCTTGGCATATGGAGCTGGTGCCCTACTCCCTCAGCCACAGGCACAGCCCTACAAGTTGCATTTTGATGCATAAACTTTCTTTCTTTCTTTCTTTTTTTTTTTTTTTTTTTTGAGACAGAGCTTCAAGCTGTCCCCCTGGATAGAGTGCCATGGTGTTGCAGCTCACAGCAACCTCCAACTCCTGGGCTCAAGCGAGTCTCCTGCCTCAGCCTCCCAAGTAGCTGGGACCACAGGCACCTGCCGCAACGCCTGGCCATTTTTTGGTTGCAGCTATCATAGTTCATTCATAGCCCAGGCTGGATTCGAACCATCTTAGGTGTATGTGGCTGGTGCCTTTGCCACTTGAGCCACAGGCACTGAGCCGATGCATAAACTTTCTTGAATTATTTTCTAAAGATCTTTTCTAACAGAAGAGAATGTAGGAGTTTAGCAATGTTGGGGCTCTTGGAATATATTACCTCTTAGTATCTCTTCACCTAGAGAACATTTAGATGAGCCATAGACAATACCTTGGTTCATTAGACCATATATCAAAAATATTGATATGATATGCTAGTTCAGAGATGACTAACAGATTTTATCTCTTGGGTCAACTGTTATAGATACATAATCATTGCCTGGAGGGGTATGTTAAAAGACCAAACAGGGCTGCAATTGATTATTGACATCTTGTATATGCAGAGGAGGGGGAGAAAAAAATCCAAGAGCTAGCTGTTTGCCCTGTATACTTGTTAATAAAATAATAACAACAATAATAATGCTTTGCTTTTTTTGTATATACATTTTATAATTTGCTGTAAGCCCCCAAATTGGCTAGAAAGCATATTTTAGGGCAAAAGCTTTTGTATTAATAGAAACTCCACGTTAAAAATCATTTAGTAATTGTAATACAAACATACTTACTCACTATCAGAAAAATAAGTATAGGTAGAAGTATAATAAAAGGTTAATCAGAATTTATTTTTAAGTTTATATGAAAAATAATTGATTTAAGCATAAAAACATTCACTTTTAATCTGGGAAACATTATAGATCAGTGTGCATTTCACATTGTTCTGCTTCTCCGAACCTATGAAATTATAATATAGACTTTTTTGTCATTTATTTTATATTTGCTTATCAAGAAATAGAATAATTATGGACAAATCCACTTAAAAAGGCATTATTCTCATATCTTGACATTTCCTTATCAGTAATGGAAATTATAGATAAACAGACCACTAATATTATTTTCATACTATCTGAAAAGTAATTTACTCTTTTGTAATTCATAACTAATTCATAATGTATTTTCTTGTTTTTGTTCTTTTGACACATTTTTTCTGAGTCATCAGCTTTATAACTCTCCATGAGTAATTTTCAGATTTTCTGAATAGAAACTTAACGCTCATCAGACTTATCCCCTGAATTACCAGTTTTATTTCCTTTACTTGTGGCCCTCAGGAGTGGTGATTATTGTGACCTCAGTCATTTCATCTGCAAATTAACAATTCCATGAACACATTCTTCCTGTCTTCATTTAACTGTTTAACTTGCTGTTTCAGGGATTTAGTCTCATTAGTTCTTCCTCACATACTGGGTTTATGTGCTTTTCCTCATGAGCAGATGTACAGAATTAGAATTTCTGGAAAATATTTTGTTCAGGTAGTTAAATTCAAAAATGAATAATATATATCTTGTCATTTTCTCATCATAACCATTTTAATTATTATTTAAGGATTTGTTTAGCTGTTGGATTCCCCTTCAATTCTGTGTATATGGGTATGTGGGCAGGATTTTTAGAACCCAAATGTAACTCTTTTGGTTTCTGTTTTCTTTTTTTTTTTTGATGGATCATATAGTAATTTTATTTTGCATTATTTTTTGAATTATTTAAGTTGTTATTGTTTTCCATAGAAGCTATGTCATTTGACATTCCCACAAAACAGTATACAAGGGCTCCAATTTCTCCATCTCCTCTTCAGCACTTGTTATTGACTAACCTTTTAAATTTTTTTTGTTTTGTTTTTGCTTTTAAGGGCTTATTTTTTTTTTTCATTTGGTTTCTGATATCTTTCCAGACCATACTGGAGTAGTGTGACTTGATTCGCCAGTACGTATATTTTCCATATTTTAAAATGCTCACTCTCTTATCACTCTCACTTTTCTATTCCCTAAGTTCCTAATACTTTATAACCAAAGCTATATTTTTTGCACATTGATACAATTTTATTTGTCTTAAACACGAAGGGCTTTTTTTTTTTTTTTTTGAGACAGAGCCTCAAGCTGTCCCCCCTGGGTAGAGTGCTGTGGCATCACAGCTCACAGCAACCTCCAACTCCTGGGCTCAAGCGAGTCTCCTGCCTCCGCCTCCCAAGTAGCTGGGACCACAGG
>CAUYQV010098920.1:0-15205 GCA_963574575.1 Galagoides demidoff | reverse complement strand
AAATATTTTTGTTTCCATTTACATGTTGTATAGAACTAATATACTATTGGCTTGGCGCCTGTGGCCACAGCCTTCTACCCAGGGTGACAGCTTGAGGTTCTGTCTCAAAAAATAAAAATAAAAATAAGGGAGCTGTCATGGACAGCCGCCTCACAGCGATAGTGGCCGCAGCACTGGCTGGGGACAGCAGTGGTGGCAGTAGTGGTGGGTGGCAGGGGCTTGTGACCAGGAGCCACCCTCGGATTGGGCATCATGAGCAGTGAGCCCGAAGCAAAGGTCCTTCACACCAAGCGGCTTTACTGGGCTGTGGTGGAGGCTGTGCATCGACTTGACCTCATCCTTTGCAACAAAACCACTTATCGAGAAGTGTTCAAACCAGAGAACATTAGCCTGAGAAACAAGTTGTGTGACCTCTGTGTCAAGCTTATGTTTCTGTACCCGGTGGACTATGGGCAGAAGGCTGAGGAGCTACTGTGGAGAAAGGTATACTATGAAGTTATCCAGCTTATCAAGACGAACAAAAAGCACATCCACAGCCGGAGTACTCTGGAGTGTGCCTAGAGGACACACTTGGTTGCTGGCATTGGCTTCTACCAACATCTCCTTCTGTACATCCTGTCCCTCTACCAGCCTATGTCTGCCTCAGGGAAGGAGATGGATTGGGCACAGACGGCATGCCACCAATGTCTAGTGTACCTGGGGGATTTGTCATGATACCAGAATGAATTAGCTGGTGTAGACACTGAGCTGCTAGCTGAGAGATTTTACTACCAGACCCTGTCAGTAGCTCCCCAGATTGGAATGCCCTTCAACCAGCTGGGCACCCTGGCAGGCAGAAAGTACTATAATGTGGAAGCCATGTATTGCTATCTGCACTGCATCCAGTCAGAAGTGTCCTTTGAGGGGGCCTATCGGAACCTCAAGCGGCTGTATGACAAGGCAGCCAAAATGTACCACCAGCTGAAGAAGTGTGAGACTCCCAAACTCTCTCCCAGCAAAAAGTGATGTAAAGACATTGAAAGGTTGCTGGTGAATTTTATGCATCTGCAAAGCCTCCTACGGCCCCAAAGCAGCTCTATAGACTCAGCTCACTGCTCTTTGCCAGTCAGTCCTGGAGGACTTCAACCTCTGTCTCTTCTACCTGCCCTCCTCACCCAGCCTCAGCCTGGCCAGTGAGGAGGAGGAGGAGTGTGAGAGTGGCTATGCTTTCCTCCCAGACCTTCTCATCTTCCAGATGGTCATCATCTGCCTATGGGTGTGCACAGCTTGAAGAGAGCAGGGTCCAGGCAGTACAGGGCAGCTATTGCTTTTACCCTGGCCCTCTTCTCTCACCTCGTCAATCATGGCAGGCTGAACTGGAAGAGAGGGAGAACACTGCATTCCAGAGTGATGGCACAGATGAACCAGAGCCCAAGGAACCTCTGGAGAAAGAGGAGGAGCCAGACCCCAAGCCTCCTCCCTCAGCACTCCAGGCAAATGAGGGCAGAAAGAGCCGCAAGTTCTCCCGCCTCTCCTGCCTCCACTGCTGCCAACACCCACCCAAAACTGGTGATGACAGTGACCTGAGTGAAGGTTTTGAGTCAGACTCTAGCCATGACTCAGCCCAGGCCAATGAGGGCTCAGACAGCAGCTCTGATAAGAGTCTTGAAGGTGGGGGAACAGCCTTTGATGCTGAGACAGACTCAGAAGTGAACAGCCAGGAGTCTCGATCAGATCTGGAAGATATGGAGGAGGAGGAGGGGACACGGTCCCCAGCTCTGGAACCGCCTCGGGCCAGAGCACAGGCTCGCAATTCCCTCAATGGCCCACTAGGCTCCAGTGAGGCTAGCTTTACCAGCAACCTGCAAGCCATGTCCACCCAGATGTTCTAGACCAAACACTGTTTTCGACTGGCCCCCACCTTCAGCAACCTGCTCCTTCAGCCCACCGCTGAAGCTCACACCCTGGCTGGCCTGAGGCCCTTTGTCAATGGGGATGTGGACAAGCCTTCAGAGCCAGCATCCCAGGAGGGCTCTGAGTCAGAAGGGAGAGTGCAGCAGGCCCTCCTGTCGAAATGAGTGCAGGGTCCAGGAGAAGCTGCAGGTCCTGGCTGCCAAAGACCTGCTTCCTGCTGTGAAAGTCTTCCTGAACTGGCTGTGGACCAAACCCGACCTCATCATTGTGTGTGCACAGAGCTCTCAAAGTCTGCGGAACTGCCTGTCTGTGTTGCCAGCTGCAGATGAACTCTAAGAGTTTGGCCTGGCCCTGTGTCCTGAAGTCCAGGGTCTTCTCGAAGGCTGTGAATTGCCTGACCCTCCCACATCCCCCAAGCCTGCTGCTCCCAGAGGACACTGCTCTTTGTAACCTGCCCCCACTCCACGCCACTCAACGACACTTCAACTTTGATGTGAATCAGCCTCTGCTTAGCGCGCTGGAGGAGTCAGTGGTGCTTTGCTGTATTCGCAGCTCTGGTCACTTTGTCACCCACCCACAAGGCGGCATCCTGCAGTTCAACCTGGAGGTTGGCATCTTCGTCAGCATTGCCCAGGCTGCAGCAGGCCCTGGCACAGTTCCACATGGTACAGGAGGACGCTCGTTGGAACCGGCTATGGCCCAGTTACAACATCAGCTGGAGGTCTCTCACCTGGAGGGCAGCCTGCAACAGGCCAAGGTCCAGTCAACAATATTCTCCCTACCTTGTCCCTGACACCCAAGCCATCTGCCACCACCTCTCTGTAATCTGCCAGCTGGCCACTAGTGGGCGTTTCATTGCCATCTCCCAAGGACAGTGATTGATGGCCTGAATTTACTGAAGAAGGAACACCCAGGGGCCCAGGATGGGATCTGGTACCTGGAGGCTGAGTTTAAAAAAGGAAACAGGTACAGTTGCTGCCAGAAGGAAGCAGGAAAGAGCTTCCAGCAGCATAAGCTGAAGAGGCAGGATGCAGATGCTGGGACGCTCTAAGATCTTAGCTGCAAACAGCTGACGCTGGCCCAGGGGACAGGCAAGGAGGACCCAAGTGGCATGGTGACCATCATCACAGTCCTTCCATTGGACAACTAGAGTATGCTTTCAGGCCCTATGCAGGTAGTCTTGCAGGCTGCTGCCCATGCCAGTGTGGACATCAAGAATGTTATGGACGTCTACAAGCAAAAGAAAGAGATTGGTTGAAACTGACCTCTAGGCCCTGAGTAGGGCTAACTCCAGATCTCTGTTGCCCTCCCTGGCAGCCAGGATACCACCTGTAGCCACCTCCACCCCCCCACCACTCAGACACTCACACACAGGAAGGAGGCCTAGCTGTGCAGAGGCTGCAGGGGGGGCCCAGGAGCCAGCTGGGAGGGTGGGGTCCCCCTGTTGCCAAGATGACATTAAGAAAAGAGGACAGTGCTTGGAGCAGAAGAGTCCTCTGGTCCCCTAGCCAGTCTTCCTGCCTCAACTTCCCTGCTGTCCCTAGGGGCAGGTGGCAGGTGTGAGTATCTGCATTTCATTGGAGTGGTTCTTGGACACTTGAGCAGAAGGAATAGTGAAAGGGGCCCTTCTTTCTCATCCAAGATGCAGAGTGGTTGGGGCCAGGAGTTTGGACCCTCCAGGTCCTGGGGGAAGAGTTGGGTAATACCAGGTATCTGGCTGGTTCTCTGCAGACCCTTCCCCCTCAGGGACCATCCTCCTCATCTCCTTTTGCAGGGGCTGAGCAGCTTTGGGAGCCAGCCATGGGGGCTCTCACAGGAGCATGGCCTGGAGCAGCCTGCACCGGGTAGCAGGTCTGGGGCTCACACACGCCTTCTGCCAGCACCCAGTCACTGCACTTTTGCTCTTTGTCTCCCTGTCTGGCTGCCAGGGTGGGGAGTAGGCCCCATCCAGGGCTGTGGGCTGTGTGGCCTGCTTGGATGCAATGCCTTTGTGCACTGCCCATGAGCACTGCGCTCTACTGCTGTGCTGGGACAGAGCGGGATGCCAGTGAGGAAAAGGGGTGCTGCCTGAGGCCACCCCTTACTGAGACAGAGGTTGGCCATTGTTGGGCAACAGAAGGAGAGGCCCCTCGAAGCTGCTTGGTCAGGGGTCCTCTGTCCTGGAAGGGCCATGTGTGGAGCTGGCTGTGGGGTGTCAGGTGCACATGTGGGGGCAGAGATCATGAATAGCTCAGGGCAGTGAATGGCATGCCAAGAGCAGGGCTACTTGAGGGAGGCTTTGGCCAGGGCTGCCTTGCCCCTCTCCCTCAAGCTGGGGTGTAGTTGGGGGCTGGAGGGGATCTCAGCTCTGCTGCCCCACCTGACCCCAGTGCTGGCCCAGCTCCCAGCTGCACTTTGAGGGAACTGGCTTCTACTTCATCCTCTGAGACAGCACGTCTGAGAAAACCCAGGGGAGTAGTGGTACCCCAGTTCCCAGCAGAGACTGAGACTGAAGCATCACTTTTAATAAAGACCCCTGCCCAAAAAAATAAAAAAAATTTTTTTAAAGAACTAATATACTAGTAATGATTTCTGGAAGCTTTTTCCATCTGTTACAAATAAGATCTGGATATTTGCTTTTATTTAATATAATACTATTTTCCTTCATGCCTAGCTGCGTTCACACACGCTCTGTGCTCTGCCTAGAATGCCATGCTTCCCCTGCTCTCTCAGGACCTACATGTTTTTTTGGGTTTTTTTTTGAGACAGAACCTCAAGCTGTTGCCCTGGGTAAAGTGCTGTGGCATCACAGCTCACAGCAATCTCTAACTCCTGGGCTCAAGCGATTCTCCTGCCTCAGCCTCCTAAGTAGCTGGGACCACAGGCGCCTGTTGCAATGCCTGGCTATTTTTTGGTTGTAGCCAACATTGATGTTTGGCGGGCCCAGGCTGGATTTGAACCCAGCTCAGGTTTATGTGGCTGGCACCTTAGCCACTTGAGCCACAGCCGCCAAGCCACGGACCTACATGTTTAATAACTTATCCTACCTACATATTCTAGTTCAAATGCTATCAGCCTTATCTGCTTCTCTTAGGCATAGTTACTCAGTAGTTTGTATACCTCCAGAATAGGGTTTTCTTATTTTATGGTGATTGTCTGCATATTATATTAATTTCTCCTTCGCAGAGACCGTCTTTTCATCTTTGTTAACCAAATTGTTTGGCACTCCCTAACCCAGATCTTACTGGCTAGTAGGTAGAGGTGAAGTCATAGTTCAGCTCAAAATCCAGCCAGACACACTGGCTCACTCCTGTAATTCTAGCACTCTGGGAGGCCGAGACTGATAGATTGCTTAAACTAAGGAGTTAGAGATCAGCCTGAGCAAGAGCAAGACCCTATCTCTAAAAATAGCTGGGCATTGTGATGGGTGCCTATAGTTCCAGCTACCTCAGGCAAGAGGATCACTTGAGCCCAAGAGTTTGAGGTTGCTGTGAGCTATGATGCCAATGCACTTTACCCAGGGCAATAGACTGAGGCTCTGTCTTAAATAAATAAACAAACCCCAAATCCATAGTTCCCGTGTACCTGTGAATGATAACAATATCTCAGGGCATCATGTGCACCTCAGCCCATTCAAGGAAGGGGTTGGTTATCTCATACATGTTTCTGCAGCTCTGCTGTGCTTAATTCAGAACCAACAGGCTCTCCTTGTGTGTTTAGAAACAGGTTCATTACTGATCACTATCTGCCACATTAGAGCTATCAGTAGTCCCCTGCCATGGCCCCCAACCCCTTAGATCCTGGCTGCTCATTTCATATTGGCTTAAAGATGGTAGAAAGACATAGTTTCTAGAGCCAGACTGGCCTTGGGTTCAATTCCAGGTCTGTCTTTTAACTGCTGTGTGAGAACTAATGTTTCTAAAATGCTTAGGACAGTGCCTAGCACATAAACACTGTCTAAATGTTAGTTTAATGATATCATTCTCTTTCCCTGATGATGGTGAACCCAATTTTTCATAGTATAACAGGGACCAAGCTATAATTTACAATAATTCTTGTTGAAGTCTCTAGGATAATTAAAGGCAATAACATAAGAGAAAAAAAATTCTAAAACTGGCTACCCATCTACAGAGATCCTCTATAAATAAGGTGACCAGACATCCTGCTTTTGGTGGAACAGTCCCGATTTTTAACAATTCGTCCCACATGCTGCGGCGCTTTTAAAAAGTCCCGATTTTTGGAAAGAATGTACAACAAGCTAGGGAAGGGCAGGAGAATGGGAAGGGAATATATGGTTTTCGGCTGCTGAAAAGGTTAATGTAACTCCATTTGGGAATGAAGAAGTTAATGTAACTTCATTCGGAAATGAAAAGGCTAATGTAAGCTCCCTACTCCCCTCCTGGGCAAGGTCACCCAGGTGGAATTGGTATCAGAAGGATACTGGCTCCCTCCCTTGCTTCTAGGCAAGAACAATTAGCTCAGAAGGAGCCAAACTGTCTGGAACAAACAAGTAGCCCTCCCCTCCCCCCCCAGAAGGTCCCTAACCATAAACAGCTTAGCCAATAGCCCCACCACCACCACCACCACCCCTGCGTCACTGGTGTCCCACTTTTCAATGTTAAAATCTGGTCACCGTATCTATACCGTGATCTTTCTTTCTTTCTTCTTTTTTTTTCAAGTTTTTGACTGGGACGAATTTGAACCCACTACCTCAAGTATATGCAGCCAGTGCCCTACTCCTTTGAGCCACAGGTGCCACCGCTACCCTCTTTCTTTTTTTTTTTAATGCAGTGATTTTTCAACCAGTGTGCAGTGGCCCACTGGTATGCCATAAGAGGATCTTAGGTATGCTGCAAAATTTTTTTAAAGTCATCAATTAGACCAAGCACACTGGTTCAAGTCTAATTCTAGCACTCTGGAAGGCCGAGGCAGGTGGATTGCCTGAGTTCACAGGTTCAAGACCAGCCTGAGCAAGAGCAAAGACCCCATCTCTAAAAATAGCTGGCTCCTAGCTACTAGGGAGGCTGAAGTAAGACAATCTCTTAAGCCCGAGATCTTGAGATTGCTGTGAGCTATGAAAACACAGCACTCTACTGAGGATGATAAAGTGAGACTCTGTCTCAAAAAAAAAAAAAAAAGAGAGAATCGCTTGAACCCAAGAGTTGGAAGTTGGTATGAGCTATGATGCCATGATACTCTACCAAGGGTGACAAACTGAGACTCTGTCTCAAAATAAATAAATAAATAAATAAAGATCATGAAATTATTTTCAAAAGAGGTTCAAGCCAGGTGTGGTGGCTCATGCCTATAATCCCAGCATTTAGGAAGCTGTGACACAATGGCACTCTACTGAGGATGACAAAGTGATGCTGTCTCAAAAAACAAACAAGAAAAAGAAATTCAAAACAGCTCAGCACCCATGGCTCAAGTGGCTAAGGCCCCAGCCACATACACCTAAAGGGGCAGGTTCAAATCCAGCCTGGGTCCGCCAAACAACAATGATGGCTGCAACCAAAAAAAAAAAAAAAAAATAGCCAGGTGTTGTAGTGGGTGCCTGTGGTCCCAGCTACTTGGGAGGTGGAGGCAGGAGACTCGCTTGAGCCCAGGAGTTGGAGATTGCTGTGAGCTGTGATGCCACAGCACTCTACCCAGGGGGACAGCTTGAGGCTCTGTCTCAAAAAAAAAAAGAAATTCAAAACACAGTAAGTATATTCTATGTTTTACTCTTTTCTTTTTGATCCACATAATTTAAGTGTGCCGTGGAAGTTTAACTGTAGGTTCAAGTGTGCCATGAGATAAAAAGGTTGAAAAACACCACTCTGTAGAGTAGCTTCCTGCCTCTAAGTTGCCAGCATTCCTTTCACCATTACTAGGTATATTCCAGCATATTAGAGTACAAACCAATACCTTAAAGACCAGAGAGAAGAAAAGTTTCTCTTGGTTTCCCCCCAGTCTAAAATTTTTTTCTTTTTGAGACAGAGTCTTACTCTATAGTCCTGGGTAGACTAGTAGGCTCAAGTGATCCTCTTGCCTCAGTCTCCCAAATAGCTGGGAATACAGGCACCCACCACAATGCCTGGTTAGTTTTTCTATTTTTTTGTAGAGATAGGGTCTTGCTCTCATTCATGGTGGTCTCCAAATTCCTGGGCTCAAGTGATCCACCCACATTAGCCTCCCAGAGTGAGGATTACAAGCGTGAACCACCACACCTGGCCCAATATTTTTTCTATAATTTGGTATTTTTTTTTCTGTCCCAGGAGCTGTCCTTCCCCATAATGACTGACAATAGGACTTTCAGTTACTGTCAGGGCTCTCCTATGTACCCAATGTACCTAACTGTACTACCCCACCAAGACAATTGTCTGCCATCAGTGCATTTCCAAGAATTGAGCCATTCAATCAATCCTGTCCAATTCCTTTTATAGCTGTTTTAGGGTAATTTCCGTGATGACAGGGACTCTGCCTATCTCATGCTCTACTGAATTTCCAATGCCTGGAACAAATTAGAAACACCATGAACATTTGCTTATGAATGATTTCTTCCTCTGAAGAAAAGGTGAGGCTCAGACACCTTTTCTCCAGGATGGTTAAAATGTAGAGCATTATTAGAAAAACAAAATTTTTTTGAGATGGAGTGTCACTATGTCGCCATCAATAGAGTGCTGTGGCATCATAGCTCACAGCAACCTCCAACTCCTGGGCTTAGGTGATTCTTTTGCCTCAGCCTCCTGAGTAGCTGGGACTATAGGCACCCTCCACAATGCCCGGCTAGTTGGTGACAGTTCTATAACCAAAACTGAACATGGGTTCTCTTTAAATTATTTGAATTGTAATTTGTCTAATTGTGTCAATCATGTTAATCCATTTGATGCTATTGCTATAATTGAACCTTTTGTTATGTTACCTGTGAATTTAACTCAGCCATGATATGATGAATCAGGTATGCTGACTTTAATTGAACTTAATAAGTATTTACACCATGGTATAATTCGTAAGAGTCATAGGTATGATCATAGCAGGCATTATGGCATTAGTTGCCATGGTAGCCAGTGCTGTTACTTCAGCTATGGCTCTTACACTATCTATTCATACATTGGTTCAAAATACTTCTTTGACACTATCTTTACAAGAAAAAATAGATAAAAAGATAGAAGCTAAACTCAATGCTGTAGAACAAGTAGTAATTTTAATGGGAGATAAAGTTCAAAGTTTTGTTGGGGCTTTTCTTTTTTTTTTTTTTTTTTTGAGACAGAGTCTTAATCTGTCCTTCTGGGTAAACTGCTATGCTGTCACAGCTCACGGCAACCTCAAACTCTTGAGTTTAAGCAATTCTCTTGCCTCAACCTCCCAAGGAACTGGGACTACAGGTCCTCACCGACCCAACAATTTTGTTGTTGTTGTTGTTGTTGATGTTGTCATTGCTGCTTTAGCTGGCACGGGCCAGGTTCAAACCCACCATCCTCCGTGTATGTGGCCAGCGCCCTACCCAGTGAGCTATGGGTGCCGCCAAAGTTGTCATTGTTTTAGCTGGCCAGGGCCAGGATCAAACCTGCCAGCCTTGGTGTATGTGACTGGTGCCCTACCACTGAGTATGGATGCCGCCAAGTTCAAGTTTAAAAGCACGATTACCTTTATGTTGCCATGCTCAATTTCAACGGATGTGTGTCACTCCTAATCCTTATAATGAATCTCAATGGAATTGGGACAAAGTAAAAAACCATTTACATGGAATATGGTCCCATAGTGATAATAGCCTTGACATAGCAAAACTTCATCAAGAAATTCAAAATAGGCTCAGCACCTGTGGCTCAAGTGGCTAAGGCACCAGCCACATACACCTAAGATGGCGGGTTCGAATCCAGCCCAGGCCCACCAAACAACAATGATGGCTGCAACAAAAAAATAGCCTGGCATTGTGGTGGGCACCTGTGGTCCCAGCTCCTTGGGAGGCTGAGGCGGGAGACTTGCTTGAGCCCAGGAGTTGGAGATTGCTGTGAGCTGTGATGCCACAGCACTCTACCCAGAGGGACAGCTTGAGGCTCTGTCTCAGAAAAAAAAAAAGAAAGAAAGAAATTCAAACTATGCATAAAGCTCATCTAAATGTTTATGGTCCTGTTCAACTTGCTAAAGTTTTTTTTTTTTTTTGAGACAGAGCCTCAAGCTGTCACCCTTGGTAGTGTGCTGTGCCATCACAGCTCACAGCAACCTTCAACACCTGGGCTCAAGCTATTCTCCTGCCTCTGCCTCCTAAGTAGCTGGGACTACAGTCGCCCCCCACAACGCCCGGCTATTTTTTTGTCGCAGCTGTCATTGTTTGGTGGACCTGGGCTGGATTCGAACCCACCAGCTCAGGTGTATATGGCTGGTGCCTTAGCCACTTGAGCCACAGACAGGGACCATAAGTATATTTTTGACAATTATCCTGGGTTGGGGGGAAAAAAGATATTTTTGACAAAATACAGTCTTTTAATCCTTTAGAAAAAGTTGAACATCTAACAACATTAATTATTTTAGAAGTTTTTTTTTTTTTTTTTGAGACGGAGCCTCAAGCTATCCCTCTGGGTAGAGTGCCATGGCATCACAGCTCATAGCAACCTCCAACTCCTGGGCTCAAGCGAGTCTCTTGCCTCCGCCTCCCAAGTAGCTGGGACCACAGGCGCCTGCCACAACGCCCTGCCATTTTTTGGTTGCAGCCATCATTGTTGTTTTGGCGGGCTCAGGACTGGGGATTCGAACCCGCCACCTTAGGTGTACGTGGCTGGCACCTTAGCCAATTGAGCCACAGGCGCCGAGCCTATTTTAGGAGTTTTAATGTTGTTTTTATTTTGTATCTTGCCAGTCTTCTGCAGAGTTGGAGCTAAACAATTCTTTCAACTAAAGGCATCCATTCATGAATTAAAGCTAAGAAATTAAAAGGGAGGAGATGTGGACAGTGGACTGTGAGGCAGCAGCACCCCCACAGCCTGGGGAACATTCAGAGAATGAACCCCTAATTGCTTCTCCTCCTTTCCAAAAATAATATTTCTTTCTTTCTTTCTTTCTTTTTTTAGATACAAAGTCTGACTTTATCGCCTTTGGTAGAGTGCTTGGTGTCACAGCTCACAGCAACCTTCAACTCCTGGGCTTAGGAGATTCTCTTGCCTCAGCCTCCCAACTAGCTGGGACTACAGGCGCCCACCACAATGCCTGGCTATTTTTTTTATTGCAGTTTGGCCAGGGCTGGGTTCAAACCCTCCATCCTCGGTACATGGATCTGGGGCCCTACCCACTGAGCCACAGGCACCACCCTGCACCCTTCTATTTTAAAAATATTGATTGAACACTTAATCTGTTCCAGACACTGTTAGGTTTTAGAAATACAGCACTGCAGCCAGGAGTGGTGGCTCATGTCTGGAAACCCAGCACTCTGGGAGGCCAAGGCAGGAGGATCACTTGAGCGCAGGAGTTTCAAACCAGCCTGAGCAAGAGCAAGACTCTGTCTCTGCTGAAAATAGAAAAACTAATTGAGCTTTGTGGTGGGCACCTGTAGTTCCAGCTGTTAGGGAGGTTGAGGCAAGAAGATCACTTGAGCCTAGGGGTTTGAGGTTGCTGTGAGCTATGATGATGGCAGAGCACTCTAGCCTGGGCCAGAAAGTGAGACTCTGTCAAGAAAGAAAGAAAAAAGAAAACAAAGGAAGAAATACAGCATCAAACTGCCCATCCCTACCACTATTGACCTTCTAGATTATCAAAACAATTAAGCAATCAAGTATGATGAATAGTTATCATAGGGGAATATGGGAGAGACATTTTCTGCCTTTACTTCAACAAGAGCACCTCTGCATTTGGTCACTTTTATATTTTGAGACTCCAGGTAAGATGTTGCTTATAAACCTGGCTTCACTGCTACATAAAGTTTGAAGACTACTGCCCTTTATTTATCTGACTCATCCCGAAAGCCTATTATGTAAATGAATGGACATTGCATATATAGTTACAACAAACATATAAGTGTTATTATCATCCTTTTATAGGTGAGAAAATGCAGTTCACAGAGTTAAACTAACTCTCCAAAGTCTTTTTTTTTTTGAGACAGAGCCTCAAGCTGTCCCCCTGGGTAGAGTGCCGTGGCATCACAGCTCACAGCAACCTCCAACTCCTGGGCTCAAACGAGTCTCCTGCCTCAGCCTCCCAAGTAGCTGGGACTACAGGCACCCGCCACAGTGCCTGGCTATTTTTTTTTTTTTTTGGTTGCAGCTGTCATTGTTGTTTGGTGGGCCTGGGCTGGATTCAAACCTGCCACCTTAGGTGTATGTGGCTGGCGCCTTAGCCACTTGAGCCACAGGCGCCGGAGCCCCAAAGTCTTATGACAATTAAACTGCAAAGCCTCATTCCAAATCTCTGCTCTCTGTACACCACAGTGCCTATCCCTAAAAATCTTTATTTCCTCAGGAGAGAAATCTCTAGTGAGAAATACAGCAAAGTTTTGCCTTAGCCTTATAAATGTCCAGTATTTTTTTTTTTTTGAGACGGAGCCTCAAGCTATCCCCCTGGGTAGAGTGCCATGGCATCACAGCTCATAGCAACCTCCAACTTCTGGGCTCAAGCCAGTCTCCTGCCTCAGCCTCCCAAGTAGCTGGGACCACAGGTGCCCGCCACAACGCCCGGCCATTCCTTGGCTGCAGCCATCATTGTTGTTTGGCGGGCCCGGGCTGGGGATTTGAACCCACCACCTTATGTGTATGTGGCTGGCACCCTAGCCGATTGAGCCAC
Organism: Galagoides demidoff; assembly: GCA_963574575.1. Taxonomy (NCBI): domain Eukaryota; kingdom Metazoa; phylum Chordata; class Mammalia; order Primates; family Galagidae; genus Galagoides; species Galagoides demidoff. The sequence continues at coordinate 2,581 of CAUYQV010098920.1, read as the reverse complement.
AGGCACGGAGCCACATCCGGCTATTTTTTGGTTGTAGCCATTGTTGTTTTGGAGGGCCCGGGCTGGACTTGAACCCACCACCTTACGTGTATGTGGCTGGTGCCTTAGCCACTGGAGCCACAAGCGCTGAGCCGAAGGCTATGTACTTAAATTAAGCTCTGCACTGCTGTCTACATTGCTTTGCTGTAGGGCTATTTTTTTTTGTTTTTGAGACAGAGCCTCAAGTTGTCCCCCTGGGTAGAGTGCTGTGGCATCACAGCTCACAGCAACCACCAAGTCCTGGGCTCAAGCGAGTCTTTTGCCTCCACCTCCCAAGTAGCTGGGACCACAGGTGCCTGCCACAATGCCTGGCTATTTTTTGGCTGCAGCCATCATTGCTGTTTGGCGGGCCTGGGTTGGATTCAAACCTGCCACCTTAGGTCTATGTGGCTGGCGCCTTAGCACTTGAGCCACAGCTCTTTTTTGAGACAGAGTCTCATGATGTCGCCCTCAGTACAGTGCCATGGCATCACAGCTCACAGCAACCTCAAAGTCTTGGGCTTAAGCAATTCTCTTGCCTCAGCCTCCCAAGTAGCTGGGACTACAGGCACCCGCCACAAATGTCCAGCTATTTTTTATTGTAGTTGTCACTGTTGTTTAGTAGGGCTGGCTAGGTTCAAATCCGCCAGCCCCAGTGTATGTGACTGGTGCCCTAACCTTTGAGCTACAGGTGCTGAGCTTCCTATAGAGCTCTAACTTTAAGGCTAAAATAATCCAGACATTTATATTAATTAAGTCTTCAAAGCACTGAAAATCCAAGGGCATGAGCTATGGAGATGCTACTGGGGACGGTGCTACTGCAATGCCCTCTGTGGTCTGGCTGCCTGGCCTGCCTTGTCCCCACATGCTCCAGTGCTGCTCCCTTTTTGTCAGCCATGCTGGGACACACTTCATGCCTGCTCCTGCATTAGACACTAAACTAACTGCCAGGTTTCTCTCCCTGTAAGCAGCCCCAGGTGTCACAAAGTTTGTGCCCTATTCCTTCAAATCCCTGATCAGAATGTGCCTGATCAGGAGAGGGACTGAGTCTGTTTTCCCAGCACAAGGAAAGTACGCAACTGCTGAAATAACGAACACGTAAATACACAGCATAGCCAGCTAAGTACAAAGAGCTTGAGCTTGGGCTCTCAAGCCAGATGGACACCTGGATAAACTGAATCACCTTTTTTCTTTCCTTGAGACTGAGTCTCAAGCTGTCACCCTGGTGCCGTGGCGTCACAGCCCACAGCAACCTCAAACTCTTGGGCTTAAGCGATTCTCTTGCCTCAGCCTCCCAAGTAGCTGGGACTACAGGCATGGACCACAATGCCCTGCTATATTTTTTTTTGTAGTTGTCATTGTTGTTTAGCTGGTCCAGGCCGGATTCAAACCCACCAACCTCGGTGTATATGGCCAGCGCCCTGCCAACTGAGCTAAAGGCGCTGCCCAAGCTGCATCACTTTTGAGCCCAGCCTCTTTGCTTTATTGTAAAAGGGGACAATGCTACTTCTCCTTACCAACGATGCTGCAAGTTCCCAGGCCAGACCTTGGCTCAGAACCGCACATGGCTGCTGTTAATCATTTGCAACATTATAAGCATTAGGAGTCACTAGTCCCTTTGGCTGAGTGGGTAGAGTGATTACCTGTCTCCCTGGCTAACCTTCTGAGACTATATGCTCCACCCACAGAAACTAAAAGAAAGATGTGGCTGGGTGCCATGGCTGACACCTATAATTCTAGCACTCTGAGAGGCAGGTGGATTGACTGAGCTCAGGAGTTCAAGACTACCCTGAGCAAGAGACCTCCACCTCTACAAAGAAAGAAAAGAAAAAAGAAAAGAAAAAAGAGAGAAGAGAAGAAGAAGAAAGAGGAAGAAAGGATGGATGGAAGGAAGGAAGGAAGGGAGGGAGGAAGGGAGGCCGGCTGGCCATTGTGGTAGATGCCTATAGTCCCAAGTAACTGGGAAGGATAGCTTAAGCCCAGGGTGACCAGACATCCCGATTTTGGTGGGACAGTCCCACTTTTCTTTTTTTTTTTTTTTTTTTTTGAGACGGAGCCTCAAGCTATCCCCCTGGGAAGAGTGCCATGGCATCACAGCTCATAGCAACCTCCAACTCCTGGGCTCAAGCGAGTCTACTGCCTCCGCTTCCCAAGTAGCTGGGACCACAGGCACCCGCCACAACGCCCGGCCATTTTTTGGTTGTAGCCATCATTGTTCTTTGGCGGGCCTGGGCTGGGGATTCGAACCCGCCACCTTAGGTGTATGTGGCTGGCGCCTTAGCTGATTGAGCCACAGGCGCCGAGCTGACAGTCCCGCTTTTCAACAATTTGTCCCGCATCCTGTGGCATTTTAAAAAAGTCCTGATTTTTGGAAAGAATGTACGAACGGGCTGGAGAACAAGAAGGGAATATATGGTTTTCGGCCGCCATATGGCTATTTTGCCAGAATATGAGTTTTATATTATTTTTGTTAATTTTATAATGTTAAACTGTAATAAATAATTGCTGAGAAGTGATTATTGAGAACTGCTTATCAAAGTTTGCCTTGTTGTCAGGCCCTGCC
>CAUYQV010098909.1:0-12369 GCA_963574575.1 Galagoides demidoff | reverse complement strand
TGTGGCAGGCGCCTGTGGTCCCAGCTACTTGGGAGGCGGAGGCAGGAGACTCGCTTGAGCCCAGGAGTTGGAGGTTGCTATGAGCTGTGACGCCATGGCACTCTACCCAGGGGGATAGCTTGAGGCTCCGTCTCAAAAAAATAAAATAAAATAAAAATAAAAATAAAATAGAGAATAAGCAAAATTTATTTGTTGTTTTTCTTTTGAGTGTTTTAGCATGCATCAGAATCATCTGATGGATTTATAAAAACAGATTGCCCGGCCCCACTTGAAGAGTTTCTTACCCAGTCGGTCTGGGGTGGGCCTAAACATTAACGTGTCTTACACATTCACAGATGATGCTGATTCTGCTGGTCCAGGGACCACACTTAAAGAGTCCTTGGCTTAAAGAAACTAGGAATACAAAATAGAAACGAGGAAACTAGGGGTACAACTTCACCCAAGTTAGAGAGTCTCAATATATGGCAGAAAAGAGTTTATTAACTGATGTGAGATAAATTCAGTAGAAAAATCTAGGAACAGAGAAGCGTCATGGTGGGGGATGTGTTCACACAAAATAAAAGTGTTTCTAAACAGAACCTAGGGGCAGCACCTGTGGCTCAAGGAGCAGGGCGCCGGCCCCATATGCCAGAGGTGGTGGGTTCAAACCCAACCCCGGCCAAAAACTGCAACAACAACAAAAAACAGAACCTAGTAAAACGATACTTGATTTCTGCACAAGGCAAATGAAATCACAAGACCTGAGATTCAGCCATCTAGCGACAGAATAGTTCTAACCTGAAGAAAACATTAAAATACAGCATATTCTCTTGGGCAGAAGTGAACATTAGCCAACAAATCTGGGAATGAATCCCACAGGGTTCAGTAGAAACCTGATCATCATATACCCTAATTCCTTTATGAAACAGTAAAAATCACCACTGAGGAACATTTCACTTTGGATAACTAGGAAGACTCCAGAAAAGTTTAAAGTTTGTAGCACCACTGCAAACCAGATAACCAATTAGGATTTTGTGACTGCAAAGTTGGCAGAAAGAAAGAAAGAAAACTTACTGAGCAGAAAGAAGTTAATCTGAGGTCATTGCCAAGGTCTAGGTTAGACTCAGTAGTCTTTCTGGTTTTCACTAACGTTTGGTCTAAGGACCAAGAGCCTCTGATACTCAACTTGGTAAGTTTTAGGGAAAAATACAATGAAGCACGAAAAACATGTGAAAGGGCTCGGCATCGGTAGTTCAGTGGTTAGGGCACTGGCCATATACACCAACACAGGAGGGTTTGAACCTGGCCCAGGCCAGCTATACAACTGCAACAACAAAACAGCTGGGCATTGTGGCATGCACCTGTCATCCCAGCTACTTGGGAGACCGAGGCAAAAAAATTGCTTAAGCCCAAGAGTTCAAGGTTGCAGTGGGCTGTGACACTACAGCACTCTACCAAGGGTGACGTGCGTACTAAGACTCTGCCTCAAAAAAACAAAAAAACAAACAAACAAACAAAAAACATCTGAAGCCCTGACATAGCCCCTGCTTAAGCTCCTGCCAAATCTGTCTATAGGTGAAAAAACACATTGGGGAATTACAGGCACTGACATTATACTTCTAAGAAGTGCATACCACATGGATCTTTTGATTCACAGGAAGACGAAGCCAAGAACAAGAGAGCCAGATGGTCCGCTGGGGACTTCTCACCAACCCAACCTCTGTAACGTTTCACTGGAGGCATCATCCAAGTTATCCACACTTTGAAGACTATTTTGACTCTTTTTTTAAAATAGTAGCTATGTCGAACGCTGTTTTGAAAAATAGGGTGGATGGTACACCTTTTGGGTGGGTGTACTACAAGAGGAACTCTACCTAACAAATTCAAATATTGTGATTTGGTTATTTGTACCCTAACATTAATCTCAAATAAAAAAAAATATATAGGTGCCTGACTATGTGGTATTGTCCGCAGCAACAGCAAAAGAGCACCAGCATACAGCTTTGAAAAGTACCCGGACATCTAGAAGCAAAGTATCTGTGCTTTTAGTTCATGGAGGTTGATTTGGAGACAGCCAAGGCTCTAGACTTTTCCCACGTGTATCTCTTTCCACATGCATTTGCAGATGGTCATATCCTCAGGATGGCAGGGGGTATATTATATACAGAACATGTCCTGGCACATTACAGACTGGAACGTGTAGGCCCCACAAAATTAAGGATGGTTCATGGGAGCAAACACAGAAACCGTCTGGTAGCAGTGAACCCCGGAAACAGTGACATTTAGCATCCCATCTGTTCAGACAGTGGAAGTGGGAGATTATCTTATTTTAGAGCAGTAAAGCTAAAACAAATGAAAGACTGTGGGGTACTCAGCTAGGAGCTAGCCCATTTATCTCCCTTTCAGCTGTAGAATGAGTAGGGCATTGATTCATCCAAGTAGACAGAAGGGGACCCGGGGCAAATCATTGACACTCTCTCTGCAAATCCCTCTTCCTTGGCAAATTCTCAGACTCAATAGATCTGTTTTTATTTGAGGATAAGTAAAACAAAAACATGCCAAATGATGCAGATTGGAGAAAGAGAACCCGAAGAGGAAAGGTACATAGAGTGCTTTAGAAAACTATTTGCCATACTCGATGGCCTCCTTGAAAGAGTATCAGAAAGCCATAGGCAGAAAAGAAGAAAATGAAGCCGGATTAATAGGACATAGGTGAGATGCAGGATTACAGCAGAGGAAACTCTTTCCTTAACTCTGTTATGTACCTTGTCTTTCCTTTTTTCCCACTATGTGTGAAATATATAAGAAATATACGTACAATACTATTTCCGAAATCAGCTCATCAAATAGTTGCCAGAGCCAAAATTTTTCTCCACATTTTCTGTGCAAACGCTTTTATTCTTTTTTTTCTTTTGCAGTTGTTTGGGAAAATATCTAGGTTAACAAATTTCTCTTGACTAAAAGGTGTTCAGCTGAGAAAACAGAGAGAGGATGAGACAGTTTCCTAGGTCCTCTTTATACTTTATAAAGCAATATAAAATCACTCTGCAAGTCTTAAAGAAGTGGTCGTAAGCAGGGCCTGGGACGCTCACCAGCCACACACATGCTCCTCAAGATAGGTCTGCATTTGTCCACTGCTGCTGACTTGGGAGGGACAATCTCAGTGAGATTAATAGACCTTGCTGGAAGATAAAGGCCTTTACCTCTAAAGATCATATAACTGTTTTGTTCTTTTCCTTTTTTCCCTTGCTTTAGGGAGTTGAAAGTTTTACGAGTAAGCAGGGCAGAGGAGGGTAAACATTAACCCACTTAAACAGTGGCTGTAAGATTCCCTTTGTTCCCACACTCCGTATCATTCGGAAATCCTTGTCAGTTTCATGATCAACACGGATATCATCCCTCTGACATCAAAGTACTTACAGCCTTAGTGGAGAACTGTATCATTGGCCTGTCTGCCTTCATCCTTACCCTGCAAAGTCTCTTCTCACCAGCAACTAAAGTGATCTTTTAAAAACTTAGCCACCCCCTGGGAAAGAACTCACCTATGACTTAAACTTTACCTAACACAAACAGAGCAACCTAATCATTTGTACCCTCATATTTATCCGAAATAAAGAAATAAGAAAAAAAAGAAAACAACTTAAACTAAATAAAATAAATAAAATCGAAAACAAAAACTTAGGTCACTAAATCTCTCCGCTGGTTAAACCCTTTGAAGCTCTCCAACCCTCTGGCAGTAAAAGCCTCACCTCGGGGCCTCTGTGCTTGTTGTGATTCTGCCCGAATGTTCCTGCCCCAGGCTCACATATGGCTCTCTCCCTCCTCTCCATCAGGTCCTTCCTCAGATGTCCCTTTCTCAGTGAGGCTTCCCCTATTTTAAAACTCTTCACTTTCCCACATACACTCCTGTTTGGCCTTCCTGGTTTTGTTTTGTCCATAGAGTTGTTACATCCTTAAAAACATACCTCTTACTTTTTTGTGTTTGCTTTTTGAATTTTTTCACTGGAGTGAAATCTCCGTGAGGGCAGGCATTTTTCTGTTTTGTTCACTCCTGTACCCCTAGCATGGAGAAGAGTTCCCATGATAGATGCCTCATTAATATTGGTGGGAAAAAAAATAGTTTCAGGAAAGTCTTCATTTCACTATTCTGTGTTTTTCAAATTTGCACAATGCACACGAATTGCTTTAATAAAGAAAAAATGCCAAAAAGAAGCATGACAAAAGTTATATATGTACATGTAATGGTACATATGTCTTCTCAAAGGACATTGTAAATAAAATAGGACATTTTGAAAAATATATTAGCAGGTCCTGTGAATTTAAGTGTTTCCAGGTTTAGTACCTTAAATATTCATTTATTAAAATATGAATGATTTCTCAAAATTGAAATTCACTATGGAGGGGGTTAGGTCAATCCCTTCCAGGCTTGTGCAACAAAAATATAGCCTAAATTATGTGACCTGTCTATCTACATATCATCAGATATATTCAAAAATGAGATGTTCAGTTTTGCATAGAAATGGTGTTTGCAAAGCTATTCCTTTTTTCCTAGTTGAAATCAAGGTTCCGAGAAGGCAAATTCTCAAATGTATAAGGTATGTTTTATACCAGGATGGCAAATCACTTAAGTTTATGCTGAAGCTTGCTTTCCATTAAGTATATATGTATTTGACCAACTTTAGTAAAGTGAATTATAAACAAGCAAACAAAGATATGAGCGATTTCTTCCTCTTGTCCATTAAGTTCTTTCTTTTCAGATACACATCTTGACAAATATCAATTTAAAAAATAATATCAAGAAAAGTTATAAAAATTTATGACATTGTACTTAGAAAAATGGAACAGCATAAGAAACCTACAACTAACAAGCCAATGACCCACCTCTGGGTCATTTAAGCCTCTGATTTTTTCACTGATTTAAGAAGCTACAGATAACATCAGTTTTATAGGACCAATAACCTGTGGCGTGAAAGAGCTCCAGAATGAAAACAACAAAAAATTAAATTTGTTTCCTTGGCGTTTTACCTAAACCGAGATAACTTGGTTGACACTAGGAGGTTTTTAATTTGTCTTTTCACTCACCACTTGTCTTTCTTTAGCAAAGGTGGCCCAGGGGCTGAGGTTGCCCTTAACGCTTAATACATTTGCTTTTTCCTGGCCATCAGTCACACATGCATGTGGTGAAACAAGCAAAAGAACATTGAGTTTCATATAAAGCAAAACGGGAAAATTAATTATTTTCAATTGTGCAACTCACTGGGGAACTGATTACCTCCCATGAGTCGGGGCCAATGTTGTGTTCTCTAACCAGTGCTCAATGTACTGAAATCTGCCAGTGGGAACAGATTGCCTCTCACCTTGGTTCTAGCCTCCAGGCCCTGTGTGGTACCACTTGCCACTCATTGGTCAGTTGCTCACCTCAGAGAAACCCCTGTCCCTAAAATCCACACTCTACATGTGACCACAGATGCCCTGCTGTCTGCTGAATGGGTCCATTTTCCTGCCTAACCCTGATAGTAACCAGTATGTGGGTATTTGCTGTTTGGATTTCATGTGGTCTGATAAATATCAACTCTCTGCTCTGCCTCATTTATAAACTAACTGCAAAATAAGACCAAAAATATTGAAGCATCAACCCCTTTTAAGAGTGAGCTAGAGTCAGTGACTTAACTCCAAAGATTAGAGTACGGAAAAGGGGGATAAAGTTGAAGCACATTCTTCTTAGTAAAGTATCACAAGAACGGAAAAGCAAGTATCCAACATACTCAATACTAATATGAAGCCAGTAGATGATCTAATACATGCTCACGTAAGAGAAAACCTCAATTCCATTCAAGTTGGGGGGGGGGGAACAAAGGAGAGGGAAGAGGGGAGTTTGGAGGGGGATTGGTGTGCTCCTACTTAATGGGCACAATGTAAGAGTATATGGTACATCTCTTGGGTGCTGGACACAACTACAAGAGGGATTCTACCTAATAAATGCAAATATTGTAACCTAGTTGTTTGTACCTTCACATTAACCTAAAATAAAAAAAAAAGAGAAAGAAAGAAAATGGGGCTAAATCTGGAGAACACAGCATTGACCAGGTGATCAAGGTCTCATCATGATGAGACCTGTAGATGGCTTGTACCGTGCAATGATGAGATGAGAAGGGCACTTTACTTCCATTGTATTCTTCCCCCCAGTCCATAATCCACATCTAACTACGTCCTTTAAAACTCAAGAAGCTCTTGCTGAAAGTTCACCCCTCCTCCAGCACAATTCCACTGAGGAGGTCTCTAAGCAGGTGAGGCTCACCTGGGCCGGCAGAGCTATCGCTCTGGGATAGCGGGTGCTTTTGTGAAGTTAGGGTAGGCAGAATGTCTACACTTCGTTCAAGACAGCAAGATTTGCTCTGGACCAGATAAGGAGATAAAATATCTCTTTTCTTCTGTCACCTTGGTCTGTCTGTCTGAGCAACAAGCTTCTTGAGTATTGATTGTCACTGGGGTGATTTGTGTGCGTGGCCTAATTGGGGCCTTCTCTGATGTCCTGCTCTTGGACTGTTTTCATGTTTCCATGTTCTGTTTGTGTCAAAGATCATAAATACCTTACAGCAATAAAAGCAAAAAAATAAATGCATCCAATTAACGTAGTTAAAGAAATAGTTTGGTTAGAAAAAATGAGAGCGCAGCAAGGACCAGGATGTAATTGTTGCCTTTCCTTCCCAAGATGTATGATTGAAACAATGGTGTATGAAATAAAAGGGAAGCCAGCCTTGGGCAAGACGCCGCTACTGTGTTGCTCCTCGTGAAGAAGGCACGTAGTCCCCTGACCCAGCTATCTCTTAAACTGTCTCTTGTCTCTTCATTTTTCCTTCATCCTCTCCTTTCTTCCAAGCCACGGGGAAGGAACACACAGTTGGGGCTGGAACCCACAAGTCTTAGGGCAACCGCCACACATTAGTGAGCTTCACCTCCAGAAACCTCGCCAGCTTCTCCTGGTAAAGAATGGAAAAATATCCCTCCTGAGTCTGCTTTGGGAAAGAAGGATAATCATTATAAAACATACACCCAGACCATTCTTTTTAACAAAAACCAATTCTCCCAGAGATCTAAAGAAGGACAAAAAGACTTCGCCACAGCTTTATCTCACCTGAAAGAAAACCATTTCTTCCTCTCCAACCCTCTCAAACCTTCCTGCGGCACTGAAGAGGGGAAAAAGGAGCTAAAAACCACTCAGAAAGTCCCAGGGATACAGTCCCTTAAGAGATTGGGATTTACACAAAATCGCCCCCTCCGTATCCTTATACCACACCTGCAGGGCTGCAATATATTAACAATGAATCACAGATTAAATAAAGAGCTGCAATGGACATTAGTAAGGGGAATAAAGGAATGCACACAAATTTGATAATTTAGATGAAATGTATCAATTCTTTGAAAGACACAAACTACCACACTAGGATAATCTAAATTGGCCTAAGTTATTGAATAAATTGTATTAACAATTAGCAACGTTCCATAAAAAGGAAACGTCAAGCCCAGATGAGTTCACTGGTAAATTATACCAAACAGGTAAGGGAAAAAATGATATCAATTATCTACATTCTCTCCTAGCAGTGGAAAGCAGAGGGAGTCTTTCCTAATTCATACTATGAGTTCAGCATCACCCTAATGCCAAAATAGGATGAAGATAGCACAGAAAACTACAGACCAAAACATCTCGTGAGCATAGATGTAAAAATCTCCAACAAAATTTCAGCTAATTGAACTCAACAACATATTTTTTAAAAAATACTGTACACCACAAGAGAGATTTATTTCCTGTATGCAAGACTGATTAAACAGGGCAGCACCTGTGGCTCAGAGGGGCGCCAGCCCCATATGCCAGAGGTGGCGGGTTCGAACCCAACTCCGGCCAAAAAAAAAAAAGACTGACTAAACATTTAAAATTCAACTAATGTAATACACTAAATCAGCAAGTGTGGGTGAAAGATTAGGGATAGAAACCAGTTTAGGAAAGTCTGTAGATAGAAGTCTGGGCTCAGACCCACCCCCCATCCCCCACCCCATGCTGCAGACAGCATAGAGCTGTAGAAGCCTGGGGGGTTAATCAGGATGTTAAGCAACTCAGACTGACCAGACCTAACATTTTTTGTTTATTTGTTGTTTTTTTATTTCAAATTAACATGAAGGTACAAATTTTTAAGTTACATTGTTCTCAGTTCCAGGGTAGAGTTCAAGTTGTAGAAGATCCCTTCACCCAGTGGTTGTGCTGAACACCCTCACATTGTGCACATTAGGTGAGACCCCACCAATTCAGTTGCCCTTCCTCCTCCTGCTTCTCCCGCCAATCGCCCTCCCCACGACCCTGTATCCCTGCTGGACTATATTTGTGTTTTATCATTAGTGTGGACATGAAATTGTTTATATATTGGTTTCATACTAGTGTTGGCTACTTTGGACCTTTTTTCCCCATTCTTGACATACTTTACTAAGGAGAATATGTTAGCTCCACCCAGATAAACATTGATAAGCCTACCGAAAGCATGTACTAGGAAAAAGAATCCCTGTTTAATACATGGTGCTGGGAGAACTGGTTAGTCACATGTAAAAGACCTAAACTGGACCCGAACCTTTCACCATTGACAAAAATTGATTCTTGCTGGATAAAAAATTTAAATTTAAGACATGAAACAATAAAAATTCTAGAAGAGAGTGTGGGGAAAATGCTTGAAAATAGTGATCTGGGAAAAGATTTTATGAGGAAGACCTCCCAGGCAATTGCAGCAACACCAAAAATAAATAACTAGGATTTAATCAAGTTAAAAAGCTTCTTCACAGCTAAGGGAACCACAGACAAAGCAAACAGACAGCCTTCAGAATGCGAGAAGATTTTTGCATGTTATGATTCTGACAAAGGCCTGATAACTAGAATCTACAGCAGTGGTTCTCAACCCATGGGTCACAACCCACAGGAACTATATTAAAGGGCTGTGGCATTAAGAAGGTTGAGAACCAATGATCTACAGAAAATCAAATTAAATAACAAGAAAAGAACGAACAAACCCATTTCTAAGTGGACAAGAGATTTGAACAGAAACTTCTCTTAAGATGACAGACAAATGCCCAACAAACACATGAAAAATGGTCATCATATTTAATCATCAGAGAAATGAACTTTAAAACCACTCTGAGATGTCACCTAACCCCAGTGAGATTACCCCACATCGCAAAGTTCCAAATCTGCAAATGGTGGCATGGATGTTGAGAGAATGGAACACTTCTACCCTGCTGGTGGGATCGCAAACTAACACAACCTTTATGGAAAGAAGTACAGAGAATTCTCAAAAAAACTAAAAGCTGGCTTTCTATCTAATCTTGCAATTCTACTACTAGGTATCTACATTTACCCAGAAAAACAAAACTCTTATTACCACATTTGCACCAGAATGTTTATTGCAGCCCAATTCATAATTGCCAAGTCGTGGAAGCAACCCAAACACCCCTCAACCCATGAATGGATTAACAAATTGTGGTACATGCTTATAATGAAATACTATTCAGCCATAAAAAAGACAGAGCCAACATTCTTAAGCAGATTGCCAAACTGAAGCTGCTCTTTCTGCTCCTGAAGGTGTGTTCCCAGGACTCTACAGAGTACTGCAACTTCTCCCTTGTGCTGTTCAAGACACATATCTTTCCCTGCTATGCAACAGCTCCAGTTTTGAGGAGCTTTTCATTTGGTTCCGTCTTTTTCTATAGACATATTCTGAAATGCCTCTACTATTTCATTTCCCTCTACTTTTCTTGCAGCGAATAAAGGAAATTCCAATGAATTTCTAATACTTTCACTTTCTTTTGAACTTGATCCCTGTCCTTTTCTTTTTTTTAATTAAATCATAGCTAATTTAATGTGTACATTAGTGCAGTCATGGGGTACAGTGTGCTGGTTTTATATACAATTTGAAATATTTTCACCAAACTGGTTGACATGACCTTCATGGCATTTTCATAGTTTATGTGTTAAGACATTTATATTCTATATCCCTGTCCTTTTCTACAACATTCCAGCATTGTTCTTGGAATTAAATGCCTGTCTTCCTTTTACTTTCTTTCTATTCTGGTCACTAATTTTCCTATGACATTCACCTAAACTCTGTCTTTAAAATGCCCCATATTGAGAAAGTTGAAATCAATACTTCTAGATCTGTAAAAAGAATGCATTGCTCACAAAAAAATCCTGTTTACTTTCATATTCCTAAGAGGGATACTCCCATACACGAGGCAACCTTTTTTCTACAACAATCCCTTCCCCTTCATGCACCCACTTATGAAGGCTAAACACCCAATGTGGATCTACTGAGGTACACCTCTGGGTGCACCTAGGTAGTTGAAGGTCAAATTGCAAAAAAGCAGCGCTTTAAGACCCACTTGTTCAGCACCTTCTGAGACTCCCACCTCTGTTTTTAAGTTACTAAATATTGAAGATTCACTCCCTCAATCCCCATTCTATACTTCTAGCTAGAGAAATTGGAAAGCTACAATACATAGCCTACCAGAATCTCTCAAAGCAAGGGTTCTGGATGCAAATTAGGTTCCACCAATTAGATGACCTCTTGTGAGACTAGGAAAATAAAGAGAAAGCAGAGATCGTCTTCTATGGCTATTTGCTGGTATTTCTTGCTGAGTGAGGTTTCCTTAACCAGGATTTCAGTGTTCATCTTCTAATTTTCTGAGTATGAAAAGCAAGTACGGTGGCAGCCAGAGCTTCCTGCTTTTGCCAGAGCTCTCAGCATGGTGCAGGGCCAGAAGTATTCTCTATATTGTCTTATAAATTTTTCCAGGTGGCCCAACTGAAAATCTAATATCTTTTATCTGTTTACCTTTCTAAATTTGGAATACATTTCATAACTCAATGGCATCATTATAATTGCTATTACTCATGTAACATTCATAACATGATTTTTTTGTTTTTTTGAGATAGAGTCTTACTTTATCACTCTTGGTAGACCGCTGTGGTGTCATAGCTCACAGCAACCTGAAACTCCTGGGCCCAAATGACCCTGTTGCCTCAGCCTCCTGAGTAGCTGGGACTACAGACACCTACCACAGTCCCTGGCTATTTGTACAGATGGAATCTTGCTCTGGTTCAGGCTGGTCTCAAACTCCTAAGCTCAGGCAATCCACCCACCTCAGCCTTCCAGAGTGCTAGGATTATAGGCATGAGCCACTGGCCTGGCCAGCCCCATGACACAATTTTTTAGAAGCTTCCATTGACGACTTCTATTAAGATCAAGAAAGCACCAGCATCAATATATCTTAGTTCTAATGAAATAGGATAATTGATAACAAATACCATCACACTTGAGGTGATCTCAAAAGTAGTCATTGTAAAATTCACAATATGTAACAAAAAAGTCTCCCTGTCTATCTACCCCAGACAGTCCTCTTGAATTCTAGACCTGTATTCTCAATTTCCCCTTGAATTTCTCTGTAAGCATGCATATTTTCAATATTTGCACTAAAAAAAATGGATCTTCTGGGCACTGTGGCTCACATCTGTACTCCTAGCACTGTGGGAGGCCAAAGCAGGTAGATCACTTGAGCTCATGAGTTCAAGACCAGCCTGAACAAGAGCAAGACCTTGTCTCCAAAAAATAGCCGAGTGTTGTGGTGGGTACCTGTAGTCCCAGCTACTCAGGAGGCTGAGACAAGAGGATCACTTGAGCCCAAGAGTTTGAGGTTGCTGTGAACTATGAAAGTAACAAAGTGAGACTCTGTCTCAAAAATAAATAAATACATACATACATAAATAGGCCCCTATAATATGGGAGATCAATATGGCTCCCAAAAGCAAGGTTAGGATAAGGTCACTGATGAAGATAAAGGCACAGGCCTCCTATTTGTGAAGTTATCTACCCTAATAGGGCTCACACCCACTTGTGATCATGTTAAGGATCAAAATCGCAGATGTCCAGGCTGTCTGATGCCCAGCCCCAAAATGACTTCACAGACCACTTCTTACCTTGCTAAAAATGGGGCAGGCTCTCATATCTGCTCAGATCTATCATTAGAAATGTGATAAACTTTAATACCATAGACAGCTTTTAATATTTCAATACTATAGACTATTCAATATTTCCCTAGAATAATTTCCAGGGAAATATTCCTGGGAATATTTCCAGGTTGGGTAGTGTATCTACATGCTACCAGAGTACAGATTTCTCCTCTTTCTCATTTCATCTTCTTCCAACTTCTTTTTTTTTTTTTTTTAATTTTATTGAATGGTAACTATGTACGTTAATGCACTTCTGGGGTACAGTGTGGGGTTTTCGCATGCAATCCGAAATACTTCCATCAAACTGATCAACACAGCCTTATCCAAACCTAGAAAGCTGGGCAGCA
>CAUYQV010098906.1:0-38556 GCA_963574575.1 Galagoides demidoff | reverse complement strand
CTGTGGTGGCTGGTAGCAGTGCTTGAGCCTTGAGGTCTCCCAGCAGCCCCTGCCTGCCCTCCACTATGCTTAGCCTCTCACAGCATTGTGGGGTCTTTTGTTATGTGAATATATCCTGGAAATAAATCTTTCTGTATCAGACAGTGCTCAGGACTGTGTTTGTGTATATGAGCCTGTGTGCCCATGTGTGTTTTTTGGTTTTTGAGGTGGGGTTTGAGACAGAGTCATTCAGTCACCCTGGGGTTGAGCGCCATGGTGTTACAGCTCACAGCAATCTCAAACTCTTTGGGCTCAAGTGATCCTCTTGCCTCAGCCTCCTGAGTAGTAGAACTACAGGTACCACCACAATGCCTGGCTATTTTTAGAGATGGGGTCTCATGCGCTTGCTCAGGCTGGTTTTTTTTTTTTTTTTTTGAGACAGAGTCTCAAGCTATTGCCCTGGGTAGAGTGCTATGGCATCACGGCTCACAGCAACCTCCAACTCCTGGGCTTAAGCGAGTCTCCTGCCTCTGCCTCCCAAGTAGCTGGGACTACAGGTGCCCGCCACAATGCCTGGCTTTTTTTTTTTTTTTTGGTTGCAGCCATCATTGTTTGGTGGGCCCAGGCTATATTCGAACCTGCCAGCTCAGGTGTATGTGGCTGGCACCTTAGCTGCTTGAGCCACAGGCGCCAAGCCAAGGCTGGTTTTAAACTCATGAACTCGATCTACCCTCGGTACCTCAGCCTCCCAGAATGCTAGGATTATAGGCATGAGCCACCACACCTGGTCTCACAAGTGTGTTTTGTCTGAGGAAGGATGCCCAAGCACAAAGCCACTGGCAGAATAAAGCTAGGGTGAGTCTGTGGCCCAGAACCAAGTCTGGTCGCCAAGATGTCCCTATCACCCTGGGCACCTGCCTCACCCTGTCTGTCTGCCCCAGAGTGAAGTCCAGATCTGAGCAGAAGCACATTGGACCAGGACATCACACTAGGCTGGTGCTGGCTTCATGCCACATGCACATACCACTGCTGCTCCATTCCTTCATGTTTTGTTCTTAAAATTTTTTATATAAGGCCAGAAGCAGTGGCTCATGCCTATAATCCTAACATTTTGGAAGCTGAGGCGGGTGGATTGCTTGAGCTCAGGAGTTTAAGGCCAGCCCCAGCAAGAGTGATACCTTGTCTCTGCTAAAACTAGAAAAACTAGCTGGGTGTTGGTAGAACATGCCTATAGTCGCAGCTAAACTTGGGAGGCTGAGGCAAGAGGACTGATCAAGCCCAAGAGTTTGAGGTTGTAAGCTAACAATGATGCCATGGCACTCTAGCCTAGGCAACAAAGTGAGACTCTGAAAAAAACTAATTTTTTTTATTAAAAAAATTTTTTTTTCTTACGGATATGGCATATTACTGTGATACCCAGGGTGGTCTCAAACACTTTTTTTTTTTTTGAGACAGTCTCACTTTCACCCTCAGTAGTATGCTGTGGTGTCACAGATCACAGCAACCTCCAACTCTTGGGCTTAAGCAATTCTCTTGCCTCAGTCTCCTGAGTAGTTGGGACTATAAGCACCTGCCACAACACCCAGCTATTTTTAGAGATGAGGTCTCACTCTGGCTCAGGCTGGTCTCAAACCTGTGAGGTCAGGCAGTCCACCCACCTTAGTCTCCCAGAGTGCTAGGATTATAGGCATGAGCCACCACGCCCAGCCTTCAATTTTTTTTTTTTTTTTTTTTTTTTTTTGAGACAGAGCCTCGAGCTGGCGCCCTGGGTAGAGTGCTATGGCATCACAGTGCACAGCAACCTACAACTCATGGGCTCAAGTGATTCTCTTGCCTACACCTCCCTAGTAGTTGGGACTACAGGTACCCACCACAACGCCCGGCTATTTTTTGGTTGCAGCCGTCACTGTTTGGTGGGCCTGGGCTGGATTCAAACCCACCAGCTTAAGTGTAGTGTATGTGGCCAGCGCCTTAGCCGCTTGAGCCACAAGCCCTGGTACCTGCTGTCCAGGGCTAGTTCCTGCTTTAACCTGTTTCAAACTCTTTAGTGATCCTCCTGCCTTGGCATCCCTAAGTCCTGGGATTACAATGTGAGCCATTGTGCTGGGTCCATCCCTTGGTTTTTGGCCACATCACTCCAATCTCAGTGGGGTAGATGAGGACAGCCACTTTATCACCCCCTATACCCACTGTTTTCATGACATCCTCTGGGCTGGATGTTGGCAATAGCGCTGGGCAGACCCAGTTCCCCAGTTGTGAAGGGGTCCCATTGCTGGCAGCAAACTCAGGCCTTTTTCTCCCAAAGTCTGTGTTAACACTCAACCTGGGGCTGTTCTGCCAATCTACTGAAAGCTCCAGAATGATTTCAAGTGGGGAAATAGAGGAAAGTTGTGGAATCACTAATGTAAGAATGTAGGGATTGGAGGGACCATAATAGGTGCCCTAGTCTTAGGAAGTAAGTAAATGAGCTGGCCTCCTGCCTATGCACAGGGCAGACATCACCAATTAGTGTTGTCAACTCTGCCCTCTTCATTACTATGCATGGGGCAGATATCACCAATCAATCAGTATTGTTTTTCTTGGTTTTCCTCCTGTGCACAGGGCAGACATCACTAATTGATCAAGTGGTGCAAAGAAACCAATTTGACAGTCTAGGCTTTGTCCAGTTCTATCCTCTTACAGATGAAGCTGAGGCCCAGAGACTCACCCAAGGGTTATAGGCTCAGATCCTCCCTCCTGCCCCTCATGTCCCTCCTGGCATTAGCATTGTCTCTTGTTCCTAGAATAAATTCAGGAAAATAGCAAGGTCATGCACATTTTCAGCCCGGGACATGAGTCACTTGGTACCTGCTGTCCAGGGCTAGTTCCTGCTTTATCCTGACCATGAGCTGATGACTGGGGCCATCCCCTTGAAGGAAGGGCTGTGGGGCTGGTGGAGCCAAGTCTGGGCACCAAGCCAAGGCAGGATTTTGTAATTGGAGATGTTCTGGACATGCCACCAGCCTGGGCAGTGGTGCCATATGCTCAAGTCCTCCCCCTCCTCCTCCCCAAGGATCTGGGCAGTGGGCCATCTGCTCATGTCCTCCCCCTTCTCCTACAGTGGCTCTTCCCTATAGGGGGATTATGGCCCTTTTCCCTCCTATGCCCCAGGGGCTGCCCCTCACGGACTCTAACATTATGGCCACTAAGGTGGTGCCTGACCCAGGCCTGGCTATCATCCCACTTGGCCCCATGTGACCCAATGCCATGTGGTCAGAGATGTTCCTGGAGTTTTATAATGGTAGTGGGAGAGAGGAACCCTGTTTTTCTCCAGGGTTCTAAACTAAGCCATTGTTCCCATCCTCACCATTGATGGAAGAGGCATGTTTGCAGAGAAAGAAAGAGGCCCAGGCAGAGACATAGAGGAAGAGAGAGACAGAGAGAGGTAGACAGAGACAGAAAAAGAAGAGAGGAACAGAGACAACGGAAGAGAGACAAGGAAAGAGAGAGAGACAGAGGAAGAGAGAGAGTGAGACAGAGAGAGATAGGGACAGATAGAGGAAGAGAGATAGAGTCAGAACAGAGAAAGACTGAGAGATGCAAAAAGAACAAGAGAAAGGCCCATAGGCATTAAACTTTAATGGTCCCTGGTTGCAGCCATGCCTGAAGCCAGACC
Organism: Galagoides demidoff; assembly: GCA_963574575.1. NCBI lineage: Eukaryota > Metazoa > Chordata > Mammalia > Primates > Galagidae > Galagoides > Galagoides demidoff. The sequence continues at coordinate 34,922 of CAUYQV010098906.1, read as the reverse complement.
TATCCCAGTCATTTTAGTTGCACACTTGGTCATTGTGCTATGTTAGTCTTTAGCACGGGCTAGGCTGGGGTTTTTTTTGTTTTTTTTTTTTTGAGACAGAGCCTCAAGCTGTAGCCCTGGGTAGAGTGCTGTGACATCACAGCTCACAGCAACCTCCAACTCCTGGGCTCAAGCCATTCTCCTGCCTCTGCCTCCCTAGTAGCTAGGATTAAGGTGCCTGCCGCAATGCCCAGCTACTTTTTGGTTGCAGCCATCATTGTTGTTTGGCAGGCCCGGGCTAGATTCAAACGTGCCAGCTCAGGTGTATGTGGCTGGCGCCTTAGCCACTTGAGCCACAGGCGCTGGGTCCTGGGCTGGGCTGTTGTAATGAGGAGGACCCCCACTGCTCAGTGGCACAGACTCGAGGGAAATTTACTTCTTGCTATAGGCAGGTGATCAGGCAGCAACTAGGACCTGTTCCACTTGGTGATCCAGAGACTTCTATCTCTGACTCCACCTTTCCAGGCCAGGGCCATGTTCTCTGCCCTTCAGGTGGCAGAGGGGCATGAACACAGAGTGTGTGCTGGGGTTCATGTGGGCCTGGGCATGGCATGTATTGCTTCTGCTTCTATCTCATGGGCACACCTGGCTACAGGTTTGGTGAGCCAGTGTGAAGAGTAAATTTGCCAAAATGGGAATGGTGGGGGGGGGGGTGAAGAAAGAAAACACACAAGAGACAAGGATCACACAAGAAATAAGGATGGGATCAGAAGGTCTGACACAGCTGATGGCTGCAGCCAGCACCTAACCATGTAAAAAGCTTTATTTATATAGTACCTAAACTAGGTTGCTATACTAACAATGTTGCAAATCAACAAGGAAAGCAAGTGGGAATATTTTCATTTTACAAGGTTGAAGGGAAGTAATAGTACATGAGGTAAAGATTAACTTTAGGGAGAGAAGGCTATGTGATTTTAGGTAAAAGATATACAGCAGCTATGTGACTTCTGGCAGAGGGAGCAAGGAGAAAGAACTATTGTTTTCTAGGAAAGGAGGAGAAGCAGTTTGGGGGTTGTTCTTTGCTTGCACCTCCCAGGCTATGAGGGTCTTGCCACTTTACCATCTTCACTCCACATACAGGGGCCAGAGCAGGGCCCCACAAGATGCCACCAAAGACAAAGCTTCCTAAAAACACACCAGTCAACCTGGCACCACCCTGCCTCTGAGTTCCCAACTTGTCAGTCAACCTGGAGTCAGAACAAGTGACCCAAGAAGGCCCTAGGCTGTGGGGAGACCCTGGCATGTGGGATTAGAAAGAGGCAGGCAAGGGCAGAGAAGCTTCCAGATGGCTTCCCAGAGGAGGTGATTCTGAGGCTAGATCTTCAAGGATCAAAATGCGGCAGGGGGTCTAGGGTCCAGGCTGGCAGCAGAGGAGTGTAGAAGGAGTAAGAAATTCATTTCACACAGTTCCAGAGGCTGGAGATTCAAGACCAAGGTACCAGCAATTCCAATGCCTGGAGAGGGCTATCTGTTTCTTAGATGGTGCTGTCCTACTGTGTCCTTACTTGGTGGAAAAGGCCAGTGATGCCTCTGGGGCCTCTTCCATAAGGTCATTAATACCATTCCTGGGGGGTGCCACTCTCCTGACCTTGTCACCTCCCAAAGGCCCACCTCCTACTACTGTCACCTGATACTGTAGGGGTGAGGATTTCACCCTTAAGGTGAAATGCATTTGAGGGGAGACACAAACATTCAGGCCATTGGAAATGGATCAGATGTTTGCAAGGAACTGGGATTTCAGCAAGCCAGGAAGAGCCATAACCCTGCTTTGCAGGGATGGAACATTACCTAGGAACAGAATTTGGGGTATCCCCCAAATTTATTTGTGGACGTCCTCACCCCCAGGAGCTCAGAATGGGATCTTATTTGGAAATAAGGCCTTTCCAGATACGATGAATTCAGATGAGGTCATTTGGAAATAGGATGGGCCTTAATCCAATGACTGACGTCTTTACACAAAGGGAAGACATGGACACAGAGAGCCACTCAGAGAGAACACCACATGGAGATAGAATAGATGCTGTCATGTTCCAAGGACACCAGGCAAAGCACACCCTGCACACACCTGCATGTGACACTCTGGCCTAAGGAATTGAGGGAACATAGGTTTCTGATGTCTAAGTAAGTCCCCGGGTCTGAGCGCCTTTGTGATGCCAGCCACAGAAAACAATGTGGTTGGGTTGTCACCATTGGCTTCTGCTCCCAGGACCACAAAGCAATGAATTCCTTCATTCCCAACAGGAATCACCCCCACACTGTCTGCACAACTTCTGACAAGGGCAGCTGAGCTCCCTGCCTCAGGCACCAGCAACCAGGCAACTCTGTCTATATCAAGCTGTCCAGGAATCCACTGTAATTTATTTTTTGAAGTTTATCTATTGGAATGTATCACCTGCCTTTGGGATGGCTGGCTGGCTGGGAACCTTGCATTGGCTCCAAAGGTAGCTGTGAGGACCACAAATGGCATGTCTCAGGGTCCTGTGGGGCAGGAAGGCAGGACACATGCTTGTGATCTTAGAAACGACCACTGCACACACTCCATAGGCCAAACAGGAATGGACAGTGGCTGGATTACTCTGGGGCTGATGAAACAGACATTTATTATTTATTTATTACTTATTTACTTTAGAGACAGGGTCTTGCTTGTTGCCCAGGCTGGAGTATAATGGTGTGATCATAGCTCATTGCAACATTGAACTCATCGATCAGTAATCCTTCTGCCTCAGCCTTCTGAGTAGTCAGAAATTTCTTTTTTGAAGAAAAATTTTCTTTTTCTCTTGTTTCAGCCTCCCAAGTAGCAGGGACTACAGGCACCTGCCACGACACCTGGCTACTTTTTTTTAGAGATGGGTTCTTGCTCTTGCTCAGGCTGGTCTCAAACTCCTGAGCTTAAGGGACCCACCCTTCTTAGCCTCCCAGAGTCCTAGGATTACTGGTGTGAGCCACTGTGCCTGGCATAAATTTAGTTTCTTATGGTCTTGGAGACGAAAAGTCTGAAATCAAGGTGTCTGCAGTACTGTCCTTCCTCTAAAGGCTCCAAGGGAGGATACTTCTGGGTTTTTTGTTTTTTTTTTTTTGAGACAGAACCTCAAGCTGTCACCCTGAGTAGATTGCTGTGGCATCACAGCTCACAGCAACCTTCAACTCCTGGGCTCAAGCAAGTCTCCTGCCTCTGCCTCCCAAGTAGCTGGGACCACAGGGGCCCGCCACAACGCCCGGCCATTTTTTGGTTGCAGCCATCGTTGTTTGGCGGGCCCGGGCTGGATTCAAACCTGCCACCTTAGGTGTATGTGTCTGGCGCCCTAGCCACTTGAGCCACAGGCGCCGAGCTGATACTTACTTCTTATTACAGTTTCTGGGGGCTCCAGGTGTCCCTTGACTTGTGGCTGCATGGGTCCAATCTGTGCCTCTGTCATCACATGGCCGTTTCCTCTGTGTGTCTGTGTCCAAATTTCTCCCTTTTTTTTAGAGTTGGGATCTTGCTCTGTCTTCCAGGCTGGAATCATAGCTTACTGCAGCCTCTAGCCCCGGGGCTCAAGCAATCCTTCTGCCTCAGCCTCCCAAGTAGCGGCCCCCAATGTTTTTGTTTCCCATGGGAGCCACCATGCTTGGTTCTCAAGACTCCAATTTCTTCTCTTTTCTTTCTTTCTTTCTTTTTCTTTTTTTTTTTTTTTTTGAGACAGAGTCTCACTTGGTCACCCTGGGTAGAGTGCCATGGCATTATAGTTCACAGCAACCTCAAACTCTTGGGTTCAAGCAATCCTCTTGCCTTAGCCTCCCAAGTAACTGGGACTACAGGCACCTACCACAACGGCCAGCTATTTTTTAGAGATGGGGTCTTGCTTTGGCTCAGGCTGGTCTCAAATCTGTGAGCTCAGGCAATCCACCCACCTTGGCCTCAGATTGCAGATGTGAGCCACCGTGCCCAGTCTTCTTTTTTTTTTTGAGACAGAGTCTCACTTCGTCACCCTTGGTAGAGTCATATCACAGCAATCTCAAACTGCTGGGCTCAAGCAATTCTCTTGCCTCCGCCTCCTGAGTAGCTGGGACTACAGGGGTCTACCCCAGTGCTGGCTCCTTTCTTTCAGAGATGAGGTCTTGCTCTTGCTCAGGCTGGTCTCAAACTTCTGAGATCAAACAATCCACCCACCTCGTCCTCCTAGAGTGCTAGGATTACAGGCATGAGCCATTGCACCTGGCTTAAGATTCCAATTGCTTGGGGTGGCACCTGTGGCTCAAGGAGTAGGGTGCCAGCCCCATATACCAGAGGTGGTGGGTTCAAACCTGGCCCTGGCCAAAAACTGCAATAACAACAACAACAAAAAAGCAATAGGGGTATCTTAAAAAAAAAAAGATTCCAATTGCTTTATAGCTCCCAATACACCTGCTCTTCCTGGACTCTCATGTGTCTTCTGACCTCAGTTTTCACTCTGTTGCTCACAGTTTCCAAAGACAGAGACCTGTTCCACTTGGTCATGCTAGGCTCCGCTATGGGCTGGGCACCCTCCTTTGCTGTAGTCACTGGGGTGGGGGTGGGATGCTGGGACTCTATATACATAACACGAGGAGGCAGCACTGCCCACTGATTAAGAACAGCAGTATTGGGGGAATCTTCGAGACAGTGGGCAATCTATTCTCTCTCTCCAAACCTCAGTTTTCACATCCAGAAAATGAGAGTTTGCATTTTATTGGGTACAGAGACCCAACTGCAAGGAGTAGTAATTGAATTCTATTTTAACAATTGTGAAGCAGGGCACCTGCTTGTGACTAGGCTGATGCTGGACACCAGAATGTAGCCTGGGCCCAACTTAGGAAGGAAGAAGAGATGGATATGTCTCTTACACAAGTATAGGTACAGAACAGATGGGGGCATGTCCTGCCTGCTTCCTTCCCCAAACCTACAGCTGTTAGGATTAACTGGGAGGCTGGGATATTGTTTTTCTTCTGGAGGATAGGGTGGAGAGACAGCTCATCATCTTTACAGTGTTTTTATTAAGAGCGCCCAAGAGGCTTTTTCCTACCCCCCCCCCCCCCCGTTTTCCCTCTGTCCCCTGATTAAAGCTGAAAGGAATCAGGACCACATTTGAAGTGGTTAAAAATAATAATGCACAAAAAGCCATTTGTTTTTTCAAAGATCCCAAGTGATTAGAGAGAAATAGGTTTGTTTGAGGCTGAAGGCCTTATGTTGGCAGTTTTTCACTCATTAATTCATGCATTCTCATGATATACCTGTGGGAGCTATCGTTAGCCCCAATTTATGGACGCACTTGCAGAGGACCAGAGAAAGTAAATGACCTATATAGTCAGTCTCTGGCTGACAACCTTGACCTTCCTTTCTGCATTCTTTCTTCTGTAGGAACCATCCTTTTACAGAGGTAAGGCCAAAACTTGGGTTTAAGGTGCAAATACCTCTGGAGGAGGAGTGTCCCTTCAGGGGATTGAGCAACTGTGAGCAGGTTCTCTTGAAGGTCAAGAATGGAAGAAAACAAGAGAGAGGGGGCAGAGAACAAAACTCAGACTCTGAAAAATGTGGGATGGGCTGTGGAGTTCACTGATTCAGTAATTCATTCATTCATTGCATATGGTCACTGTATGGACACTGATCCTCTATTATGTGCCAGACATGTGGGCGCAGTGGAGAAGATGAATATTTAACAAACACACTCCACTGTGGTACAGATCAGAAAGGAGAGCATCCTGATGCAGCCAGAAAGGATAACAGGGGAGGTGGCTTGGGCTTCCTCAAGGAGTGACATTTCATGGGGGACTAACAGAGTACAAGGACTGTACCAGGATTGCCTGCTTCTTACATTGGGCCAGAACAAGATCTAGAACCTGTATCTCTGAAGGCCTGGTTTGGCCCCTAAAATGTATTGACATTCTGCCTTCCCATTAAAGTTCAATTCTCCTCCCTGATATTTTTCTTTTCTTTCTTTTTTTTGAGACAGAGCCTCAGGCTGTCCCCCTGGGTAGAGTACTGTGGCATCACAGCTCACAGCAACCTCCAACTCCTGGGCTCAAGCAAGTCTCCTGCCTCAGCCTCCCAAGTAGCTGGGACCACAGGCACCCGCCACAACACCCGGCTATCTTTTGGTTGCAGCCATCACTGTTGTTTGGCGGGCCGGGCTGGATTTGAACCCGCCACCTTAGGTGCATGTGGCTGGCGCCTCAGCCACCTGAGCCACAGGCGCTGAGCCGATATTTTTCTTTATAGCCCTATCTGGTTTGAGTATCACAGGAGATCATGGAATCTTCCTCCCAATTTTGTCACACCCAGCTTTTAGCCTTTCCTGACCATCTGCCCAAAGGAAGTGTCCTTCACTTAGGGACTCAGCCATGCACCACCTTATATCACTATATTAGATTATCTGCCACGCTTCCTCCCTCCCTCCAGCACTGAGGACTCCCTGGGAAACAATGCCAAGAGTCTAGCTCACTTTTCTATTCTCAGAGCCACTGGCAGGCACTCAATGCATACATCTTTGAATGGATGTGTCTCCTCCAACTTTAAAAATGAGGTACATGGAATACGGAGGGGGAGTATTTCTGCAGCTGCCCTCCCCACCCAGGGAACATTTCTGCAGCTGTCTTTATGGAGCTCCACCCCTGTGCTGGGGTGGATCACAGGGCCTGGCCACGCGGGGCCTTGGCCAGTTGTGTCTTTCCCCAGGTCTCTCCTTATAGTGGGGGGAGCAGACAGATGGTGCATGGGCAAGCACTTTGACAGTTGCGCTACTGGGTGCTAGCAGCAGCCAGGCCTGTGCTTGGCACAGCAGGCAAGCAGTACACTTGACCAGTCACCATGGGTGACTCCCCTGCAGAGCGGCCTCGGGTCCCTTCCTGTCCTTTGCTCCGTGTTGATGTCACCACTAACTAGGACACAGAGGTGCCCAAGCCACCATCCTTCGCCCATTGGGCACTGATCATCATCCTAGATTCGTCCGTTTTCCCCTCTTGGCCCAGACAACCCAGATGGAAAAATCCTCTTGCCTCTAATCGGCTCATTTCCTGGCCGTCCTATGCTGGGGAATCCTCCTAGCCCGCGCTGACCACCGGCCCTGTGCAGATCACGCCCAGCGGCACCGCCCGCCCGTGACGTCAGGTGGCCAGACCGTGACATCACAGACGCGGCTGAGGGGAGGTGCCAGGGCAACCAGCCACGCGTCGCCATGGCGACAAAGGGGCGTGGCCGGAACAAACCCCACCCCTACCGGTCGTGTAAACCTCTCGGCCCCTTCCCCGCCCGCGCGCGCCCCCACGGCTGCGCGCCGCCGGTGTCCCCGAGGGCAGAGCCCCAACGACTCCCCGGCGCGGCCGCAAAGCACGACGGCCGTAGTGCAGCGCCCCCCGGTGTCGCAAAGCGGCGTGCGAGAGGCCTGGCCGAGACTAGGCCCCGCCCCGCGCTGTGACGTAAGCGGAGCGCGCGCCCGGCGCACCGGCCGCGGCTGCGCAGTATCGAGCGTATGGCCACCGCCCCCCGCTGGCCGACGCTGGCGGCGTAAGGCGCGCGGGCCCCGGAGCGGGCGCGGCGGAGCGCGGCGAGCCCGGCGCCTGCCGCTCCGAACATGCGGAGGCCGGCCCAGGCGGCGTGGGAGCCGGAGCTGGGGCCCGAGCGGGCGCCGGAGCTCGAGCCGGAGCGCGATCGGGCACGGGGCCAGGTGCGGGGGGCCGCTCCGCGCTGCTGAGGCCGGCCCGGCCGCCGCCCGCGGGCCCGGCCACGGCGGATCCCAGGTAACTACGCGCGCGCTCGTCGGCCACAGCGGCCACGCGCCCCGCCCCCGCGCCCAGAACCCCAGTCTCTGACCCCCAGTTCCGTTCCGCACGCTTGGGGCCCTGCCGACTCCGCTTTCCGGGACCCGGGCGTACCACCCCCTACACGGAGAGCCCCACTGCCCTCTCTACATCTCGCGGACCTCGCAGCCCGCACCCCCAGATCCCGCCCCACGCTGACTCCCACATCCAGTTCCCCGCCGCCTCAGTGACCCAGCACTCCACTGCTCTCCGCTGACCCTTCAAGTCTCAGTTCTGCCTCCTCACTTCCTAACCCCCTGCGCTCACGCCCACCACCGTTCTCCGTCCCGAGCCTTCTGCCCACCTTGTCCCCTTTCTACCTCCGGTCTGGCTGGTCCTTCTCCGCGCTGGTGTCTTCCCTCTCCGCTTGTGGTGCTTAAGCTTTTGAGGGGTAGAGCTAGGGGGGTTGGGGGCAGAGGGGTCTGATCTGGGAGACCTGTTGCGGGGCCTGCTGGGGAACTCCCGGCTGGTTCGCTGCGCCCTCCCCCTTCCGCTCTGGCCACCGGCTTTGTTTTCCGGAAACACACGGGCTAGGGAGGGAGGGTGAGATGTTTGAGCTGGGCCCGTCGCCCCAACTTTCGCAGGGAGACTTTCTCGTTAGGGGTAGGGGTTGAGGGTACTGTCTGGACCCTGGCGCCCTGGATCATCGTGGCTTTGGGAGCAACTGGTACTTGTTCCTCTGGCCTCTGGATGGCTTTGTTTGTAGCAGACAGCCCAAAGGGTTGTCTGTGTAGGAGGAGTCCGGCGTTTTCTCCCTCCCCGTCGCCCCGCAGTGTAGCCCAGACCTAGGGCAGTGTTTGGGCTAGGGGCGGGCGTGTCTGTTTGCGTGTCCGTCTGGCTGGCCTCGGGCTCCTAGGGTCTTCCCTCTCCATTCCTGCTGCACGCAGGAGCCTCATTTGGTGTTTCCGGACCCCCAGAGGTTCTGTGGGCTCGTGGGTGTGAGAGATGAGTAGGAAAGTAGGAAAGCTTCAGTCTGGAGGGAAATCCAATCTCCTCACCACTGTAACTCGCCCCCATCAAGGAAGGGGGTGTGGGGGTGGCAGCGACTGGGCAAGGAATCACCCCTGGGCCTCCTGCTCTGCCCAGAGGGCCTCTGTGAAGAAGACAGATTATTTGCCGGGGCTCTGCACTTTTGAAAGAGGGAAGTTTGAGGATGTCTCTGGTAGTTTGTTTTGTTTTCTGCTTAGGTCTCCACCAAAACTGAAAGGCTGTGGCCTGGGCAGCCACTGACTGATGAGTTTCCCAGACAGGCAGCACCCAGAGTACATCCGGCTTGCACTTGCCTGCCTGCAGTCTCCAGGGCCCACAGTACTTTGTTCAGCCCCCTGTGGTGAACTGTGCAGCCACTAGTGGAACTCAGTGGGAGGGCTGTCCATGCTGTAGAATGGGCAGGCAAGCTGGGTGTCTACAGTATGGTCCCAGTGGGGAGGGCAGGATCTGGAGGCCCAGAGGCCAGTTGTGTCTTCAGCAGGACTACACTGTGGGCCAGTGGGGATCCTAGGGGCAGCTGGTTCTGTACCCATACCCCTAGGGGTCTGGGTGGTTTGGCTTTACCTGGCCCAGTTTGTGGTGGGACTTTATTATGTGTCTCAGAGGGGCTTCCTGTCTGCTGTCATACCATCCTCATCACCCTGATCTCTGGGCATGCCTGGGAGGCAGGCCCTTCTGGACATGCCTGGGAGGCCAAAGAGTACAGGTTTCCTTGAATTACTGAATTGGGTTTCTTCTTTCTTTTTTTCTCCTCCTTTTAAATTACACAGTAATTACCCCTGGATTGCAAAAGGAAATAGGTGAGCTTTTTTTTTTTTTTTTTAATTGAAAGTCTTCCTATTTGCTTATCCTAGGTTTTGGGGAAGGTAGTGTACCAGGTATTAATTTGGGAATGGGGTAGTCCTGTGGTGTGCCAGATGGACATGGAGCCACTTGTGTCTGTGGGAACATGCAGTAGATTGGTGCATGCCAGAGATGCATGCCCTGTGCCTGACCAGCCCATCATCCACACTGCTATTGGATGTGGCAGTATGGATGAGGGGCTGGACAGACCCAGGGCTGTCCTTAAGACTGTTGGCATTTCCCCTGGGAATGTCTATAGAGGAATGTGCTGCTGCACATTTGACCATGCCTCCCTCAGAGTTTCCATAGAGCCGCCCCAGACCCACACAGGAGTAGTGAGCAGCTCCCTTCCTCTGCTAGGTGCTCCTGGTCCACCAAGGCCTTGACTGGGGCTGGGCAGTGGGTTGATGGCAGAGGGAAGGAGACAGGGAAGAGGCGGGCTGTGGGGAGCTACTATGGGTGAGTGTCAGGTATGAGCTGACCAGGGGCCACTGGCCTTTTGGGCCTGTGGGTGGCACTGGACAGGTTGGCATTAGTGGATCATTTGAGGCGATCCACTGGAAGGGAGATGGGGCCCTGGTGAAGTGTCTCGGTGGTGGGGTGGGTGGGGTAGTGAGGGCCTTTGTTTGCCTCATCTCAGGCTGGGGCTTGGTGGCTGCTCTCATGACAGATCAAGGCCGTGGCTAGGCATCAGGTGTACCAGGCAGAGCCTTTTGGCTGTTTTGTGAATGCTTCCATGGCAGACGTGTGAAATAGCTGCTGGTGCTGTACAGCTCGGCAGGAGGCATGCAGCAACTGGACAGTATCCCCACAGTCTACGGCGATCAAGGGAGGGGGCAGTGGGGCAGAGGTCTTTTGGCCTGGGATGCTCCCTGTGCACGGTGTAGCTCTGTGTCTGCCTTCTCCCTTAGTTGGAAGCCATGCTGTGTGGCATTCCGTGAAGTGAGTAGAGCGGCCCCATTTTACAGGTGAGAACATCAAGGCCTTTCTAATCTGCTTGAGTAGAGAAGGATGTTGGCTCTGACCAAGGGTGACTCACTTGTACTCCTCTAACAGCCCTTGGCTCTGGCAGGCGCAAGGAAGGTAGTGTTCTGATGCCTTGCCTCACCTCCCTGTCCTCCTCCATCTCATCTGCCCCTCCTTCACCCTGCTCCTGGGCTAGTATGTGCTGGTGGGCATGGCCTCACTGCATGGGGGGAGACTCCTTGTACTGCCCTGGCTTGAGCTCAAGGTGAGGTGTTGGGGACCACCTGGAGGTCCCCATTGGCCCCTGAGAAGCAGCAGTATGTACCTGGAGTGATCAGTGGGTGCCACAGAGCTGTGTGGGCAGGGACTGGTCCTGGTCATCACCCTGGTGTCCTGAAGAGCTAATATTCTCTGGCAGCTAATACTTGATGGGCCCCAGTGTCCCTCTCCCTGACCCTTTGTTGTAACATTCCACTTCTTGTCGCCATGTCCACTACTATCCCCTGATCCAGGCTTTGCAACACCCTCTCCACTTGCCTGCTGCCGCTCTTGGGGTCTGTGCAAGCCTGTGTGTTCCATGAGGCAACAGGGCCCTGTTACAAGTAGGGCCAGCGAGGGACAAGGCTGCATCCTGGGCCCTGAAGGGAAGCTGTGTCTCATGCCTGTTGGATGGCATAAGGGCATTGTGGCGCCCTAGATTTTCTAGTACTGCTTGGGTGCCCTCGGTCCTTGGCATGGCTGACTTTTTGGGGTATGCTAAGCCCTCTGGGTGTGAAGCTCCTCTCAGAGGCTCAGAGGGCCTCTCTGGTATAATAACTATGGCATGTTTTTCCTTGCTCAGATGCCCATGCATTACTCCTGCACAGGGAACATGCCACAGGCTGTGGCCTGAACAAGGTGGGCTCCTTCCTGAAACAACCTTTGCTCACCCAAGGGCAGCCTAAGGCTCAAGAGGCTTCCTCCCACCCACTGGAGCCCAAGCTCCTCAGAACGCTCAGCAGCCTCTCCGTGCCACAAAGCGTAAGACAGTTTTAGGTCACATCGCGTTAAAAAAGAACTGGGTTCCGGGCAGCGCCTGTGGCTCAGTGGGTAGGGTGCCAGCCACATATACTGAGGGTGGCCAGTTCAAACCTGGCCCCAGTCAGCTAAAACAGCAGTGACAACTGCAACAAAAAATAGCTGGGCGTTGTGGAGGGCACCTGTAGTCCCAGCTACTCGGGAGGCTGAGATAAGAGAATTGCTTAAGCCCAAGAGCTGGAGGTTGCTGTGAGCTGTGACGCTGCGGCACTCTACCAAGGGCGACAAAGTGAGACTCTATCTCAAATAAATAAATAAATAAACCTAACTGGGTGCCTTTGGACAGAATCATAAGTACAGGTGGTAGGTACAGACCACGGTCTTCTCTTAAAGTATGCTTCAGTGCCTGTGTCTGCGAGAGCAGGAGTGAGTGTGGACCACGCAGCTCTGTAGGGAGGTGGGGTGAGGATGCTGTTGTAGCTGGCCTGAGCCTATAGGGTGTGGCATCTGTCATGGCATACTCTTCTCTAGTGCCTGGAACCACTCAGGGCATTCCAGGAGGAGGTGAAGACAGCCTGTCCAGCAGGAGGACCCCAAATCTCTGTTCTTCCCATGCCATCAAGTTGGCTCAGCCTCTGCATCTCTGGGCTCCTACTGTGAGGGCAGCAGGGGAGGTCATCACTGAGCCAGGAATAGACTTTAGGGCCCCAGGGCCACCAGAGATGGTCCTGGGTTACCATCCAGGGCTGTTGCTCACCATCTGAAAGGCTGAAGTAGATATAATAGATTGTTCAGGGCGGCACCTGTGGCTCAGTGGGTAGGGCAACAGCCCCATATACCGAAGGTGACGGATTCAAACCTGGCCCCAGTCAAACTGCAACAACAACAACAACAAATAGCTGGGTGTTCTGGCAGGCACCTGTAGTCCCAGCTACTTGGGAAGCTGAGCAAGAGGATCACCTAAGCCCAGGAGTTGGAGGTTGCTGTGAGCTGTCACGCCATGGCACTCTACCAAGGGCAATAAAGTGAGACTCTATCTCTAAAAATAATAATAATAATAATAGATTGTTCACTGTGACCAGTGACTAAGTTAATACATAATTCCCCTTAGAGTCTTAAAAGAAGTTGCACTAAACGTAACCTCTCGATTACTGGGAAATTCCTGCCTTCCAAGATGAAGCAACACCTGGGCCTGGCTTGGGCCCCATCCTCCACAGTCATGGTGCTGAAGGCAGTGTTGCCTGCAGGACCCACCTTCCTTGGGGACACTTTGGAACACTGGTGTGGCTTATAGTGACCTTTGCCCCTTCCGTCTGAGCCCTTAGTCCTCAGTTGAGATGGTGAATATGAATCCCTGTCCCATCACAGTGGCTGTTCTCATCTGGAGGCTTCTGTCCATGGCAGTCCTACGGCAGGGCATATTTGCACAGGTGAGCAGTCTGAGCCATCTGTGTTGGGCAGGGTCTTCCTAGCATGGAGCGAGCAGGCTGTGTGGTGGATCATTCTGGGGACACAGGTTGATGGGGTTGGCCTGCCTTTGGTCTGCTAGTTGTGCATGTGGAGTTCCTCATGAGCATTGGGGAGGGTGATCTAACTAGAACCCGAGTAGCTGACCTTGGGGTAGGAGTGGGCACCGGTGGCCTAGCAGAGCCCTGGTGCCTAAGGCTTGTGGCCTCAGGGATCTGAGACATCATCTCTCAGGTGCCCACAGTCTTTGAGCCCTCCAGGCAGGAACAGGTAACTCTTCAAACTTCAAATTTTGCAAGTTATCCTGTTCTTGGCAGAATGCCTGGGAACACACATTGGGGGGGAGGCATGGTTCCTCAGCGTGTCTAGAAACGATCTTGGGCCTTGAGAGGGCCTTGTGTGCTATGTGGGTTGACAGAACCTTTAGTGTATCTATGTGTGCAATGTGCCCAGCTGCCATGTTGCCTACCCAGGTGGACTGTGGCTGTCCCATAGATGGTGGCCTCACCTGGGGCAACGGGCAATGGGTTTTGTTGGGTACATGGGCATCCTTGGTGAGTCATCCCTTCCTCCCCCCACACTGTCTCTCTGTTTCTGCATATTTCACTTTCTGCATCTTTCACTTCCTGTGGGTACACACCCCTGGATTCCTCTGAAAGATTTACGAGAGCTGTAAAAGTCAGTTAAACCTGGGCTCTACCATGTAGGAGGTGTGGCCAGGGCAGACTTTGATCCTACAGAGGAGTGAGGCCACCGGTCCAGTCCCTGGCTCTGACTAGAGCTTCACTCACTGTTGTTTTTAAACAGCTTTATTTAGATACAGTCCACATACCACACAACCCACTTTCTTTCAGTTGAGGTGTAACTCATATTCCATAAAATTCTCTGGTATATACTTCAGTGGGTTATAGTACAGGTGACCCTTGAGCAATGTGAGGCTAGGAGTGCCAAACCTCCATGAAGTTGAAAATTTATGTATAGCTTTGACTCCCCCAAACATAACTCGAATGGCCTCCTGCTGACCAGAAGCCTTCCTGATAACATACACAGTTGATGAACCTGTCCATGGTGTGTTATGTGTGTTATCTACTGTGCTCTTACAGTAAAGCAAGGGAATGATGTCATTAAGGAAATCTTGAGGAAGAGAAAATAGATTTACTGTTCATGAAGTAGGAGTGGATCATCTTGAAGGTCTTCATCCTCATCATCTTCACACTGAGGAAGAGGAAGAGGAGGGTGGGTCTTGTTGCCTCAGAGGTGGTAGCAACCTGAGAAGCAGAGGAAGACCCAAGGGTTAGTGCACCCACATAGCTCAAACCCATGTTGTTCAAGGGTCAACTATATTATCACATAGTTGTTCAACCAACCACCTCTATCTAATTCTAGAACATTCATTCTGTAACCCTAAAGGAGACCTCATCTGCATCAACAGTCACCCCTTCATTCCTTGCCCCAAGCTCCTGGCACCTACAAATCCACTTCCTATCCCCGTGACTCTTCCTGTTCTAACATTTCACATAAATGGAATCTTAAACTGTGTCCTTCTATGTCTGCTTCTCTCACTGCGCATGATGTCCTTAAGGTCTCTCGAAGTTTTGGTGTCAGAGCCTTGTTCCCTTTTTACAGGGCTGAGTGATTCCAGTTTGGGAGTTGGCCCCTGGGCTGTTGGGTTCATTTTTCTTCTTTTGATGGGCACTTGGGTGGCTTCACCTTTTGGCTGTTGTGAATTGCACTGCTGTGAACATTTGTGTCTAGATTCTGTATAGGTGTGGGTTTTTTTAAATTCTCTTGGGTGGAGGCCCAGGAGTGGAATTGCTGGATCATAGGGTGACTCCATGTCTGAGCATTTATGGAATCACTGATTGTCATCATGGTGGCTATGACATTTGTGCCCTGTCCAGATGTGAGGGTTTTATATCTCCAGGTCAGCAACAGCTCACATCCTATTCCTGTGTCTTAGCTCTTTGTGTCCTAGAGCCTGATGCTTCACTCTGCAGTGCCAGGGACTGTGCTGTCCTACTGTCCATACTGTCTGGAAAGCCAGGAGATCCGAGGATGCCTGGGGTCCCTCCTGCCATGGGAGGTGCCCGGGCTGGATTCCAGTGTGATGGTGCCATTGATGGACAGATATGTCACCTATGGTCTTTGCCTGGGCAAGGCCAGGCAGGTTTGAAGCTGGGGCATCTGATGTCTGTAGGGTCACTGATAGCTGTGGCCCTCATGTGGTTGTTGAGGTAGCCCTAGCCTTGTGAGGCCACAAAAGCCAATGTCCTGTTCTGGTATTTTGAAAGAACTTTTTCTACTTTTTTCCTTCCTCCTTCCCTCCCTCTCTCCCTCCCAAAATTTATTTGGGAAAAAAAAGGTAGGTTTACAGAGTAAGAGCAAGATACAGGCTTACAGAGTAAGATACATTTGCCGTAGACAGTGAATGGGCCTTCATTGCCAGGGCAAGTAGGCAAAGAGCAAGTAAAATCCTTTCTTTCTTTTTTTTTTTTAAAGACAGTCTCACTCAGTCGCTCAGGGGTTGAGTGCCATAGTGTCTTAGCTCACAGCAACCTTAAACGCTTGGGCTAAAGTGATTCTCTTGCCTCAGCCTCCCAAGTAGCTAGGACTACAGGTGCCTACTACAATGCCCACCTATTTTTAGAGTTGGGGGTCTTGCTCCTGCTTGGGCTGGTCTCAAACTCCTGAACTCAAGCAATCCACCTGCCTTGGCCTCCCAGAGTACTAGGATTTGCCTGGTAACAAAAAACCTTAAAAACAAAAACAAAAAAGGGTCAGCATCTGTGGCTCAGCTGGTAGGGCCACTGGCCCTATATACCGAGGGTGGTGGGTTCAAACCCAGCCCTGGCCAAACTGCAACAGAAAAATAGCTGGGCATTGTGGTAGGTGCCTGTAATTCCAGCCACTTGGGAGGCTGAGGCAAGAGAATCCCCTAAACTCAGGAGTTGGAGGTTTCTGTGAGCTGTGTGATGTACTCTACGGAGGGCAATAAAGTGAGACTCTGTCTCTAAAAAACAAACAAACAAATAAACAATCTAAAAATCCAAGAGATGAGCACAGGATATAGGAGGTGGCAGGTACATTCAGAAAACTCTGTGTCAGGTCAGGCCATCCATATAACTCTGTTCTAAACCTGCCTATGTCACTGGAAGCAAAGGTTGTTTCTCCCGGGGAAGGGAGGCAGAAAGCAGGTGGTGCCTGCCTGGGGCTGCTGGGGGAGGGTAGGATTGTCCTGAGGGGATTCCAGGTGGGAGGTGGGGGTGTTGGTGGTTGGAGCAAGCATGGAAGCAGAGTGGGCTGGGCATGCCCTGGTCCTGGGCTCCAGGAAGACAAGCCATCCCAGTGTTGTCCATCCATGGAAGGACAGAGAGACATGACGCTGGGTGCCTGGGGTGATGTCATTCTCTGAATTTTGGCTGTTTTGTAAAAAGGAGGGAGGCCTTTTGGAGCCTTTCTGTTTTACCCCTCCTTTTTTGTTTTGAAACATAGTCTTACTCTGTTGCCTTAGGGTTGAGTGCCATGGCATCATCCTGGCTCATAGCAACCTCAAACTCCTGAGTAAAAGTGAGCCTCTTGTCTCAGCCTCTTGAGTAGCTGGGACTACAGGTTCCCACATGACACCTAGCTAGATTTTCTGTTTTAGGAGAGACAGGGTCTTACTCTTGCTCAAACTGCTCTCAAAGTCCTGAGCTTAAGCAGTCCACCCACCTCTGCCTCCCAGAGTGCTAGGATTACAGGTGTGAGCCACTGTTCCTGGCTTGTTTTTTCCCATTCAGATGCTGTCTGTCACCCTTGTGGGTGCTGGCACTTGGCAGCCACAGTACTTCCCTGACTCTCTTCTGTCCCCTGCCCAGAACAGCTGCACACAAATTGTTTCAAGGGGCATCTATAGCTCCAGGTGGACCCAGGTAGAGGCCTCTCTTTTCCCTTGGATTTCTAACTTTACAAAATAAAAACACTTTTTTTTTTTAATAGTCTCATTTTGTCACCATCTGTAGAGTGCTATGGCGTCACACAGCTCACAGCAACCTCCAACTCGTGGGCTTAGGCGATTCTTTTGCCTCAGCCTCCTGAGTAGCTGGGACTACAGGCACTCACCACAACACCTGGCTATTTTTTTGATTCAGTTTGGCCAGGGAGAGGTTTGAACCTGCCACCTTCGGTATATGGGGCTGGCACCCTACCCACTGAGCCACAGGTGCTGACCATGAAAACACTTTTTAATCTTGAAATTTGCTCATGGGAAGCAGATTTACTCTAGGCCTCTGAGAATAGGAGAGGTACATTGGTCCTTTGTTTCCTCTTAGCCCCTGCACTGACATCCAGCTCTGGGGACTCCATTCTCAGCCTTGCCCAAGGCCCACACCCACCTGTGGGAGCAGGTGCTGTCCTTGTTGTGAAGTCTGTTACCTGGTTGTGCCAGGTTGGGTTACAGTCCTTGTTTGGCACAGTTTCTTGCAGGATTTTATAGACAAACTTGAGGTGCAACATATACTTAAAAGAGGTAAAAGCAGGGTGTGATGTTGTGCACCTGTAGTCCCATGAGAGACCGAGATTGGAAGATCATTTGAACCCAGGAGTTGGAGGCTGCAACAAGCTATAATGACACCACTGGACTCCAGCCTGGGTAACAGTGAGACCTTGTCTCAAAAAAAAGAGAACTGGTGATTTCAGAATACCCTCCAAAAAAGTTTTGCATTTTGCAGGATGTATATTCTCCACCCCACCCCACCCCCCCGCCCCCAGTAATTGATGTCACTGTTCTCTAGGCTCTTGCTGGCCTTGGACAGTCTGAGAAGACATGATGGCTACTGGTATTTGTATTTGTCTATACTAGAGGGGTAGAGTAATGTCTGAGTGGTCCCTTGTGTTTCCTCTGCTGCTTTTTGTGGCTTTTGTCCATTTCTCTGTTTGATCTGTTGGTCTGTTTCTCATTGATGTAGAGGAAGACTTTATATATCATTTGTTCAACAAATATTTATTGAGTTCCTGCTTGGTGCCTAGTCCAGAAGAAAATCTGTGTTCTCATCAAACTCACCTTAGCTGGGGACATACAGGAGATACACGTGTACCCTTCCCACCGAGGTTTGAGAGAGTTCTTAGCTGATGAGAACAGCGGGTCCCAGCAGGTGGGTGCAGGCTGCCCCACAGGTAACAAGGGCACCTGAGAGGAAAACCACCTGGTATGAAGGTATCAGACCCTACATTAGGATGAACTCAGATGCAGTGAATCACTGTGCAGATCGTGGAGGCCCCACCTATACATGCCCAGTTTCCATGCTGTTCATGTTTTTTTTTTATGATTGGTTTGTTTGAATGAACGATGCAAACTCGTTCTTTGGTTTTGGTTGATATTGTTAAGGGTCTGGAGGCTGTAACTCTTTCCCTTTTTTCTGTTTTTTTTTTTTTTTTTCTAACAAGAGTCTAACTCTGTTGCCCAGGCTAGAGAGCCATGGCGTCATAGCTCATAGCATTTTCAAACTCTTGGGCTCAAGCGGTCTCTTGCCTCAGCCTCCCAAGGAGTTAGGACTACAGGCACCTGCTACAATGTCTGGCTAGTTTTTTCTTTAATACAGATGGGGCTCTCTTGATCAGGCTGGTCTCAAACTTTGGAGCTCAGGTGATCCACCTGCTTCCTTATAGGTGTAAACCACCACGCCTGGCCTTCATCTCTCTTCTCATAATCATCTTAATTTTAAAAAAATTGCACATCTGCCAAAGGTTGCCAGCCCATCCCCTCCACTTCCCCTGAGCCTTTGAGAGGTTAGCTCAGCCACACTACCACATCCTGCAGCTCCATTTATGTTGGCTCTTCCCTGGGAGTGAGCCTCTGGGCTCAGAGAGGGTCCTGCCAGGACAGGTGGCAGGGGAGAGGTCCTCCTGCCACAGAGGCCCCTGTGGTACTCTCACCCCATGCCAAAGTCCATCTTGCTGCTGCGGAGCATTGACACCTGCGCCCCTCCTTTCATCACCTTTTCTAGCCTGGATCTATTTCCTTCCTGCCTCTGCCTCTCCTGATGATGACATCCTGACGAGTCCACCTGCTTTCTCAGAGACCAGCCCTCCATGTGGGTCTCTGCCTCTTTGGGGCAGAGCCTTCCTGCCCCTGGGTACATTGCTAGGTGATGGTGGTTTGATCTGGTCTTCACCTTCCTTTATGGACAGGGGCCTCTCAGCCACAGGGAAGGTGCCCTCCAGGAACCACTCCATGCACCAGCTGTCTCCTCCATCTACTCCCTGGCATCTCTTTGAGGTGGAAGCTTGTTTTTCCTTTTGTCCTTGAGTTATTGGGTGTTGGAGTCTTTTGTTTTTCACTCAAGGTATTAAAATTTTTCGCTGCTTTAACTCCGCCTGAGGTTGAACTTGCCTTAGGCCCTGGTGGTCCTATGTGTCCTTGGATCCCTTGCGTCTGCCATGGGTCATGTGCTGATACAGGCTGGTCCTGGGCTCTTATCTACTTAGCAGGTGTAGTGTGGACAAGCCGCCTGGGGTGCCCGAACACATGGTATGCTGTTTCCTGCATCCCCTTTATCCCCACGTCAGGTGATCTCCGAGCTTCAGAAGAGGACTCTGGGCTCAGCAGAGGGCCCAAAGCTGGGGTTCACACTGGAGTCAGGTGCTTTTGAGATGGGCATCCAGGCTGCAGAGGGCAGAGTACTGAGGGCCCACCCCTGTGAAGGTGACTAGCCTTGCCCTCGACTTGCTCTGACTCTGGGCTGTGCCAGTGATGTCAGCCCAGGGACTGTGACATCACTGAGTGGAGACCACCAGAGAAGGGGGGCCCTGGGGCTTGCCCCCGGGGAGCTGGCCCTGGGCCAGGCCAAGATGGAGAACTCCAAAAAGAGCAGGGCAGGTAACTTGCCCAGGTGGGAACTCTAGAGGGTACAGCCTAACCCTAAGCTGTACCTGTGAGACCAGCTCCCACCAGTGCCACATGGGGACGGTTAGGGCTGGCTCTGGTCACCAGCCTCTCCCCAGCCCCACCTCCACCATCCTATGGTCAGGAAGGCCTGACCCTCCTCTAGGGCATTGTCGCCTGGGTCACATCCAGTGTCCTTTGGGGCAGCATCATAGCTGTGGTTCAGTTTTAGGGCTTGGTGAGATATCTGCGTCCCCTCCACCTCCCCAGGATCATTATTTTTAGCTCTAGTGCCTTGTGTTTCTGCTACCTGAGGTTCTGGCATGCAGGGCAGGAACCCTGACTCCCCAGGCCACAGCAAGTGGGCATATAGGGTTCTGGCTGCCTCCAGCCTGTCATCCTCACCTCCTTCCAGACCCTAGGTCCTATCTAGGGGCAGAGTGTCCAGGAAAGGCCTGACTTTGTCGTTTATGTTGCCAGGATTTAGTCAGACAGTGGGCTCTGTGACTGACCAACTGACCGTCCAGCCCTCCAGGGAGTCCCTGCAGCACAGAGGTTGTCTGTCTTCAGAACCCTGCTGAGTCTTGGGGTGATGGCTCTTATTTGTGGGTGGGAGGATGTAGTGGCATCTCCAGGGCTGTCCCCCAAGAGTGATGACCCTGCCTTCTTCTGACTGCACACCTGCTGCTATAGGAGTTCATGGCCTACCTGAGCCGGTCCCACTTTTGGCCCTCCTAGGCCAGGCTGCCTCCTGTGGCCCTGGCAGTGAGTGACTCTCTGGGGAATCATGGTAGGGTACTGGCTTTGCTATTCTCTCCACCCTGGTCAGCATGGGAAGGCTCATTGTGCTGCATTGTTCCCCCAGGGCTGTGTCAGGCCCATGGGCAGGCATGGCTGCCGCTCCCAGTATCCCTCACTCACAACCCTCTGCACAGAGGCCTTCTCGGAATGCAGTTTGGCCTCCCTCCTGGCCATGAGTCCCCAGGACAAGGCCTGTGGGGGATCCCTGTGTGACTGGGGGTGCTTGGTACCCCCTTGCTCTGGGCCTTGGTACCCCCTCTATGGATGCAAGGATGCAAGCGCCTTCTTAGGTCATCCTGAGAGTGGCGGTGGGGAGCCAGTGACCCTCCCCAAGAAGCCAGATGCCACAGGTATCTCCCGGACCCCTGCTGGGGGCTGTAGAGGATGATGCCTAACTTCAGCTGCCATCATGGCAGCTGGGCAGAAACCCAGACTTGGAAGGGAAGCTCTAGACCAGCCCAAGTTCTTGAGTCTCTGTGGATTTTTGATCCTCATAGTTGCTCCACAGAGCACAGAATGGGTTTGCACCTGGTTCTGAGGCTGAGTGCAGCAGAGGCTATGGTGGCCCCAGATGGATACAGTTGCATATGTTAGAAAAAAATCCTGGCTCAGCGCCTATGGCTCAAACGGCTAAAGCGCCAGCCACATACACCTAAAGTGGCAGGTTTGAATCCAGCCCAGGCCTGCCAAAACAACAATGACGGCTGCAACCAAAAATAAAAACAGCCAGGTGTTGTGGCAGGCGCCTGTGATCCCAGCTACTTGGGAGGTGGAGGCAGGGAACTCGCTTCAGCCCAAAAGTTAGAGAGTGCTGTGAGCTGTGATGCCAGGGCACTCTACCCAGGGTGACAGCTTGAGGCTGTGTCTCAAAAAATAAAATAAAATAAAAATCCTGTTAGGGCTGCTGGCCGGCTTGGCTGCCAGGGGAAGCATGGGTCAGTGGGGGCCTAGGGTCAGTGTCAGGCTGGGTGCAGCTCCTTTCTCCTCCTCCCCTCTCCGGGTCAGGGGTTGGGCAGGGTTTGCCAAGAATACCACCCACCTATAAGTGGGGCCAGGACATGAGAGCAGGTCATCAGCAGACATGGGGGCTTCCAAAGCAGATCCCAGGGCAGTAGAGAAGGGGTCTTGCCTGGGTGCAGCTCTGAGGCACAGCACAGAAGTGCCCTTCTGTGGTTCAGGGCTGAGGTCTGGGCAGTTGGAGGCTGGGGTGAGGGGATCTGGTGCTTTCTGTCCTGTGAGAGCCTGAGCACACTTAGTTGGATTATGACTGCCCATCTTATTTCTGGGCAAGTCTTTATACCCAAAAAGGAGCTGCCTGCAGCTGAAGCTTCCCAATAGGTGCTCTCAGCCTCAGTCTTTTAATGACTGGCAGGCGCTTAGCCCTATCTTGGGCAGTTTTTTGGTCCTAAGCTGTTTCTTAGAGAAAGTATTAGTCCAGAATGGTATATTTCTCTGAGCTTCTTTGGAACAATCTGTCTACCCATAAGCCATCCTATGGGATCACAGACGTGCCTGTTGGGCTTTGGAACAGCTCTGGGTGATCCCAGGTCCTGTGTCTTCCTCACCACAGGCCTTTCCTGTCCCTGCTCCTCTTTGCTCATGTAGTCTGAGTTGCATTTTATAACCGAGATGTGATTCGTGGACTATACCATTCAGCCTTTCAGAGTGAACATCTCAGTGGTTTTAGCATCCTTACATGAGTTGTAGATCCATCACCACTATCTAATACAGGACATAGCCATCATCCCCAAAAGAGATTTTCATCACCCCCAAAAAGAAAGGGTGGTTTTGTTTTCAGCTTGAGGGTTCTGAAATGTGGTTTCCATGTCCTGCTTCCCAAGAGAGCTTCATCTGCCTCTGTCCATCTCGGCCTCATTGTGGAAGGGTCTGAGTGTTTCCACCGACTCCTTTCTCCCACTAATGTCAAGGGCTCTTCTTCCACAGTCTGAGAATGCCCACTTCCCCTCCTTGCCTGGAAAGAGGACCTGAGCCCTCAATGCCGCTGCCTGGGGATATGTGAGGTGTCTTTTTCCTGACACCAAGTGATGGCGATTGGGATCTTCTCCTGACACCAGTTGCCCAAGTTAGCACAGTCCCCCCAGGCTGAGGGCTTGGCTCCAGCTTTGCCCCCTCCCCAGAAGCCAACCGAGTCCAGACTTGCACCAGATCAGTCTCACATGGGCTGGGGTCCTCATGTCCTCTTCTGCAGAATCTGTCTGAATCTACTATAAAGGAACTGACCAGGAGTGGCCATGTGGAAGAAGCATAGGGCCAGATGTGGGAGTGTGGAGCTTCCATGCTCTCTCTGAGCACCACCTGGGGGCTCCCCACTACTGAGTCTCCTTATTAGTATAAACTCAGGTGTGGTCAAGGGGCTGGGACAGAGACCAAGTGTGCTCCTCACAATAGGGCCACACCTGCTAATGTCCCTTTCTGCTTCTGCTAGCTTCCACCTGAGAGGATGGGAGAGCTGGAGCATGTGTTTTGGGGTTGGCACCTCTCCAGCAGCCTGGCCCCTTGTCTGGAGAGTAGGGGGAATACAATGCTAGCAGGTGGCCATGGGGCAGGAGTCTCCTTAGGATCCCTGCAGCCTGTGTGGTTTTTACCTCTGATTCTGATGCACCTTTGTGTCTCATGCGCCTCTGTCCAGTCTGTGTCTATGCACACACATGTTTGCACTTCTGATAGGAAAGGAATCCACCAGTAAATAACCCACAGGTGTCTACTAATGGAGGGAGCCCCTTCCCATGGAATCCTGACGTTTTTTCCAAAGTAGGAGGATATTCCTGCGCTAATGGGTCTTCTAGGAGTGTCCCAGGGTGCAGGGGTGGTGGAATGGCTGCCCTGGGGATGCATGAAGTGGAGGGCACAGGTGTACAGGCTCTGGTTTTCTGCCCTGTGGGCACAGGTGTATCTGTAGGGGCTCCACCTGCTGTACCACATGGAGCTGGGCTGCATCCTTCACTCTCTGGCTCTTCTGTCCCCTCCAGACCCCTCTTGGCCCAGGGCTTCTTACAGCCTGCAGTGTCACCTCCACACTCCTCCCATGCCATTGTCAGCAAATCCCTTTCAGTGGAATAGTGCACAGTGGACTGGTGAAAAGCAGGCTGTCAAAGGGACTATTCTTGCAATTTTTGCAGCAGGCAAGGGCCAAGATGTCCCTCACACTCTATACCTGCAGTCAGTACTGGCCATGGCCAGTGGAGAACATGGACCCAGGCTCAGCTGTTAGCCACCTGTCCCCTTGCACGGAGGTGCCTGTGGGGCTGCTCAGGGACGTCCCCTTTGGCTGGGGTGTTGGGTGTGGCCCTGTGTTGCCACCTGGCTCTTGAGTAGCCTAGTGGGCAGGACAAGTGGTCCCTCCATGCATGGTTGGGAGGAAGGGGCTGCTGTGGGTGTCCACCTGGGCCCACAACATGTGGAGATGCTGCCCAAAGTGGTCTCCCAGCTTCCCACCTTGGGGTACCCCACTGCAGATAAAGATAGCTGCAGAGTGAGAGAGGTATGCATTCACAGACCTCTCTGCTGAAGATGAGGAGACAACTTCCCCCACAGCACAGCACCCAGAAAGAATGTTAAATTTTCTTTTTTCTTTTCTTTTCTCTTTTTTTTTTTTTTTTTGAGACAGAGCCTCAAGCTGTCACCCTGGGTAGAGTGCTGTGGCATCACAGCTCACAACAACCTCCAACTCCTGGACTCAAGTGAGTCTCCTGCCTCAGCCTCCCAAGTAGCTGGGACCACAGGCACCCACCACAATGCCTGGCTGTTTTTTGATTGCAGCCATCATTGTTATTTGGCAGGCCCGGGCTGGATTCAAACCCGCCACCTTAGGTGTATGTGGCTGGCGCCTTAGCCGCTTGAGCCACAGGCGCCAAGCTGGATGTTAAATTTTCATAGCTGAGTTGGTTTAGAGGAACTGAGTTAACAACTTAGGGAGTTTCTCTTGTGCTTGGACAGTAAGGAAAGTTAGCCAGTGGCCTCTAAGCAGGGATAAAATAATAGTAGGTTGATACCTTTCCTTCAGCCATAGTCACTGGTTCACATCAGTATCTCTGGCCACCTCCCTTGTGTCTGATGCAGAGCTGGGTACCAGTCTTTTTTTTTTTTTTTTTTTTTGAGATAGTCTCACTTTATTGCCCTCGGTAGAATGCTGTGGCATTACAGCTCACAGCAACCTCCAACTCCTGGGCTTAGGCGATTCTCTTGCCTCAGCCTCCTGAGTAGCCAGGACTACAGGCGCCCATAACACCTGGTTATTTTTTGTTGCAGTTTGGCCGGGGCTGGGTTTGAACCTGCCAGCCTAGGTATATGGGGCCAGTGTCCTACCCACTGAGCCACAGGCACCACCCATGGGTACTAGTCTTAATCCAGTGGAAAAAATATATGTCTGCAGTAAACCAGGAGTCACCAAGGAAATGTAGATCAAAACCACAGAGGAGGATCATGTTACCATACCAAGATTCTGTGACCAGAAAGATAGTAGAAGCATTGGTGATGGTGGCAAGGATCAGGACCACTTACAGGGCTGGTGCAAGTGTGAGTTGATGCAGCTGCTATCGAAAAGGAGTCTGGCAGTTTCTCAAAGATGGAAAGAGAGTTTCCACATGACCCCACAATTCCACTCCTAGGTACATAACCCAAAGAAATGAAAACACACTGCATAGAAATTTATACACAAATGTATTCATAGCAACAAACTTATAACAGTCAAAACTTTGGAAATAGCCCAAGTGTCCACTGAGGCATGAATGAACACAATGTGGTCTATCCACAAGCTGGAGTATTGTTCAGCTATGAAAAGCTCTGACACAAGCTACAACATGGATGGACCTTAAGGACATCGTGCTCAGTGAGAGAAGCCAGACACAGAAGGACACAGTGTGAGAGTCCACTTATATGAAATGTCCAGAACAGGCAGATCTGGGGAGACAGGAAGTGGAATACCATGTTTCCCCGAAAATAAGACACTGTCCTATATTTATTTTTTCTCAAGAAGACACACTAGGGCTTATTTTCAGGGGATGTGTTACTTTTATTAAGTATAATACAACAATTTACACTTACTCAAATACAGTTAAGTCATCTTCTTCTGGAACCTGACAGGGGGAGCTGACCTTGTTGGTGGGGCTGGCTCTAGTGATGCGTGAACTCCTTTCCCCTAGCCATTCGCACCTGTGCAATAGGATGCCTGCGACTGTGGTTACCACCCGGGCACCCACACAAGTGCAAACAGCTTGGAGAAAGGAGCCGTGGCAGATCAAAGGTATTCCAGCCTTCCTTACCGCTCTGTGGTGAAATGCATGGTGTGGCTATGCAGATATGCTGCATAGCCATGCCTATCACTAGGTCTCATTATTGGGGTAGGGCTTATTTTTTGGGTAGGTCTTATTTTCGGGGAAACACGGTATTGGTTTATTCTAAATTTTACAGTACGTAATTACAAATAATAAAATATATAATACTCTGTTGTAAGTTCTGTATAACCTGTTGTCACAGAATGATTTTGTCAAATTGTTATATCAATTGCCAACCTGTGGCCTTTTTTTTTTTTTATTATTAAATCATAGCTGTGTACATTAATGTAATCATGGGGTACAATGTGCTGGTTTTGCATACAATTTGAAATGTTTTCATCAAACTGGTCAACATAGCCTTCACAGCATTTTCTTAGTTATTATGTTAAGACATTTATATTCTACACCTAGTAAATTTCACGTGTACTCTTGTAAGATGCACTGTAGGTGTGGTCCCACCAATTACTCTCCCTCTACCCATCCTTCCCCTGCCCCTCCCCTCCCTCTTGGGCTATAATTGGGTTATAGCTTTAAATTTGTTTCATGTTAAGACTGAGTACATTGGATACGTTTTCTTCCATTCTTGAGATACTTTGCTGAGAAGAATATATTCCAGCTCCATCCATGTAAACATGTAAGAGGTAAAGTCTCCATCTTTCTTTAAGGCTGCGTAATATTCCATGGTGTACATATACCACAATTTATCGATCCATTCATGGGTCAGTGGCACTTGGGCTTCTTCCATGACTTAACAATTACGAATTGGGCTGCAATAAACATTCTGGTACATATATCTTTGTTATAATGTGATTTTTGGTCTTCTGGATATATACCTAGTAGAGGAACTGTGGCCATTTTTAATGAGGGAAATAGGTCAGACGTACTGTGGTTAATGCATTTGTACTTTAAGGAGTAAATAAGAAAAATAAATAGTTTTCAAATACTTAGAAGAATATCTTCTTAGATTTTTTTTTTTTTTTTAGAGACAGAGTCTCACTTCATTGCCCTTGATAGAGTACCGTGGCATCACAGCTCACAGCAACCTCCCAATTCCTGGGCTTAGGCAATTCTCTTGCTTCAGCCTCCCAAGTAGCTGGGACTACAGGCATCCGCCACAATGCCTGGCCTTTTTTGTTGCAGTTTGGCTGGGGCCGGGTTTGAACTCACCACCCTCGATATATGGGGCCAGCGTCCTACTCACTGAGCCACAGGCGCCAAGCTCTTCTTAGATTTTTTTGTGTTACTCAATGTAATGGCTACATAATTGATTTTAACTTTAACTGGTGTTATTAACAGTTTCTGGGTCACATTAAGTCCAGAAAAGCAAATGGTAAGGGTCTGATTTGTTTGTCCAATTTCTTAGAGGTAAATTCTGCCACTGGGAGAGATCTTGGTGATGTCACTAGTGCAGGGTTGGAAAGTGATGTGCTGGGCACACCTTTTTGTATTTTGTGCTTTATTTTTACTTCAGAAATACTGCATTTCTCCCTGTTCGCCAAGGCACAGCAATATTGAAAGTAGGCCAGTTAATAACCCTGCAGTGGCCTTTGAGTGTTCAAGTGAAAGGAAGAGTCACATATCAAGTCTTAACTTTCTTATTTAAAAACATTTTTTAAAGCCAGCCAAATTTAGCAGTAAGGGTTGTATATACCAACTTCAGTGACACAAGTGTTAATAAGTTCTAATAACCTGCTACCATTGGACTATCCTTAACTTAAAAGCTAGAAATGATTAAGCTTATTGAGGCAGGCATGTCAAAAGCTGATGTAGGAAGAAAGCTAAGCCTCTTGTGCCAGCTTGCCAAGTTGTAAGTGCAGAGGAAAAGTTTTAAAGGAAATTAAAGCTGAAACAAGCTAGGCAAGGTGGTGCAAGCCTACAGTCCCTGCTTCTTGGGGATGTTGAGGCAGGAGGATTGCCTGACCCTAGGAGTTCTGGGTTGTAGTGCTGATAATAGAAGCTGCAGTAAGTTACCTAGAAGATATGACCATTGATGAAGATGACCTCGCTAAAACAGCAGATTTTCTATGTAGACAAAACAGCCTTCTATTGGAAGAAGATGCCATCTATGATGTTTATAGCTGGAGAGGAGAAGTCAGTGCCTAGCTTAAGAGTTCAGAGCCTTATAGGATAGGCTGATGTCAGGGGCCTGTGCAGCTGGCAGCTGGTGACTTAAATTGAAGCCACTGCTTATTTACCATTCTGAATTATGCAGATATACTCTGAGTATGCTCTATAAATGGAATCACAAAACCTGGTGACAGTATGATTGTTTACACCTTGGTTTACTGAATACTTTAAGCCCCTTGTTGAGATCTGCTCATGAAAAAAGATTCCTTTCATAGCCGGGCATTGTGGCAGATGCCTATAGTCCCAGCTACTTGGGAGGCTGAGGCAAGAATCACTTAAGCCCAACAATTTGAGGTTGCTGTGAGCTGTGATGCCATGGCACTCTACTGAGGGTGACACAATGAGACTCTGTCTCTTAAAAAAAAAAAAAAGATTCCTTTCAAAATATTACTGCTCGTTGCACAGCCCACACTTCCTGGATGGCCCAGAATGCTGCCCTTCTCTCCAGAGCTCTATTGGAGATGTGCAAGGAGATGAATGTTGTTTTCTTGCCTATTAACACAACATTCATTCTGCAACCCATGGATCAAGGAGTTACTTCAACTTTCAGATCTGATTGTTTAAGAAATACATTTTATTTCGTAAGGCTATAGCTGCAAGAGAGAGTGATTTCCTCTGATGGATCTGGGCAAAGTAATTGAAAACCTTCTGGGAAATATTCATCATTCTAGATGCCATTTATCTGTTATTCATGGAAGGTGGTCAAAATGCCAACATTAACAGGGCTTTGGAAAAAGTGGATTCCAGCCCTCATGGGTGACTTTGAGGGATTCAAACCTTCAGCAGAGAAAGGAGCTGCAGTTGTGGTGGAAATAACAGTAGAACTAGAATTAAAAGTAGAACATGAAAGCCAGGTACGGTGGCTCATGCCTGTAATCCCAGCACATTGGGAGGCCAAGGTGGGTGGATCACCTGAGCTCACAAGTTCAAGACCAGCCTGAGCTGGAGTGAGACCCCATCTCTAAAAATAGCTGGGCAGTGTGGCAGGTGCCGGTAGTCCCACCTACTCCAGAGTCTGAGGCAAGAGAATCACTTGAGGCTGGATGTGGTAGCTCATACCTGTAATCCTAGCACTCTGGGAGGCCAAGGTGGGTGGATTGCCTAAGCTTATAGGTTTGAGACTAACTTGAGCCAGAACAAGACCTCATCTCTAAAAAAAGAAAAAATAGCCAGACATTGTGGTTGGGTAGCTGTGGTCCCAGCAACTTGGGAGGCTGAGGCAAGAGAAGTGCTTGAGCCTAAGAGTTAGAGGTTGCTGTGAGCTATGATGCCATGGCACTCTATCAGGGGCAACAAAGTGAGACTCTGTCTCCAAAAAAAAAAAAAAATAAATAAATCTAGAGCCGGAAGATGGGACTGAATTCCCTGGTTTTTTTTTTTCTTTTTTTTGAGACAGAGCCTCAAGCTATCCCCCTGGGTAGAGGCCCGTGGCTTCACAGCTCACAGCAACCTCCAGCTCTTGGGCTCAAGTGAGTCTCCTGCCTCAGCCTCCCAAGTAGTTGGGACCACAGGCGCCCACCACAACGCCCGGCTATTTTTTGGTTGTAGCCATCATTGTTGTTTTGGCGGGTCCGGGCTGGATTCGAACCTGCCACCTTAGTTGTATGTGGCTGGCATCTTAGCCACTTGAGCCACAGGCGCCAAGCCAAATTCCCTGGTTTCAAGATAAGAGAACAGATGAGGAGTTGCTTCTTTTTTTTTTGAGACGGAGCCTCAAGCTATCCCCCTGGGTAGAGTGCCATGGCATCACAGCTCATAGCAACCTCCAACTCCTGGGCTCAAGCGAGTCTCCTGCCTCTGCCTCCCAAGTAGCTGGGATCACAGGTGCCCGGCCATTTTTTGGTTTCAGCCATCATTGTTGTTTTGGCGGGCCCAGGCTGGGGATTCAAACCCGCCACCTTAGGTGTACGTGGCTGGCACCTTAGCCAATTGAGCCACAGGCGCCGAGCCAGGAGTTGCTTCTTATGGATGAACAAAATGGTTTCTTTTTCTTTTGTTTTTATTTATTTATTTTTTGAGACAGAGTCTTAAGCTGTCACCCTGGGTAGAGTGCTGTGGCGTCACAGCTCACAGCAACCTCAAACTCTTGAGCCTAAGCAATTCTTTTGCCTCAGCCTCCCAAGTAGCTGGGACTATAGGTGTCCACCACAAACCCAGCTATTTTTTGGTTGTAGTTGTCATTGTTGTTTGGCCTGGAATGGATTCGAACCCGCCAGCTCCAGAGTATGTGGCTGGCGTTCTAGCCACTTGAGCTACAGGCACGGAGCCAAGATTTTTTTTTTTTTTTTTTGAGATGATGTCTCACCATGTGACCCAAGCTGGCCTGGGTGGGTTTAAATGATCCTGAGTAGCTGGGACTACTGGTGTGTGCCACCATGCCAACCTTCATTAAGGTGTGTGCATTGTCTTTTTAGGTGTGATGCTACTGGGCACTTAATACATTGCAGCACAGTGTAAACATAACTTCTGTATATACCGGGAAACCAAACACTTGTGTCATACAGTGTTGCTCCACAGATAGATTTGGCATAAGTAACCCCAGGAAAATGTGTAAAGTCATATATTTTGAGTTTTGATTATCTTTCTTTCTGTGTGGCTTGTTCAGCTATAAGTTTCAGTACTTCAGTGTTTAAGCAATGGCTCTGTACCATGTTCCTACCTTCCTCCTGTGGCTTCTCTGACACTGTGAAGGTGGGGTTTCTGTCTGCCCGTCTACCTAGTAACCCCAGACAGGAATGGCTAGTCACCTTGGTAGGAGGAAAAAAACACAGTGGCAATAGTGCTGGGCAGGCGGGAAGCCTGTGCCAGGCACACCATGAGTAACACCTAGGGAGCAGGCTCCTGGGGCATCCGGAAGCCCCTCACAAGCAGGTGGCTCATGTTGGGGTGGCTGGGGAGGCATCAGCCTCACCCCTGGCAATGGAAAGCCGGAGAGCTGAGTTAACACTGATGCCTGCCCCTCCTCTCCCTTAGGGGCGACCCTGCTCACCATGCTCACTCAGGCCAAGCTCATTTGTCATGATTGCCCAGCCTTTTCCACCCAGAGCCCAGTGGTCCCTGGTCCTGAAGAGGTGGCCCTGCAGAGTTAGCTCAGCCTTGAGCCTCCCAGGAACCCCAGCCTAGATGAGGGGTAGTAGATAGGCCTGCTGCTGAGGCCTGGCACTGTCTGAGGGAGGTAATGGACTTTGAGGGATGTGTTAGCCCTGGGCCAGGTCAGGCTGACTTGTGTGTGTCTGAGGCAGGTGGATGCACAGCAGGGTGTGGAGCTCCAGGGCCAAAGGCAGCATCTGGGCTATTCAGGAAGTGTGGGTTCTGTGGATTCCTTCTCAGTGCCAGAGGCTTCTTTCTCCTACAGTAGGGCAATAAACTTGGTGCCTGTCCCGTGCTGGCTCTGGTTGGTTGGCTGTCCACTTTGGCTTCTCCCTCAGCCCCTCCTGTGCACTTGGAGGGCCCAGACTGGACCCAGGTACCCTCACAGCCTGTGAGGAATCCAGCCTGCCCCACTTCCTGCAGCTGCCACTGGAGATGCAAGGCCCATGCTGCCCCCATGGGCTCCCTGTGCCTGTTGGTTCCTGCTACCTTTGATTCAGCTCTTGGTGGATGCTTCACAGAGCTTTTGTGGACAATACCTATCTCATTCAGGCCTTTGAAGGTCTCTTTAGACCACCAGGCCAGCCCTTGAGCCTCTCTGGTATGGTTCCCAGTTCACCTGCTGCCCCATCCTCCTGACCTGTGCCTCTGTTATCTTCACAGCTGGGAGCCACAGGATTTGAGACGGTGGGACCTGTCAGCAGAATGTCTCCTCCCCCTGAGAGCGACCCCAAGGCCACCGAGATGAGCACCGCGGCCAGGCCCACAGGAGCACCTGCATCTCACTAGCCGGGAGCCGTGGGCTGCCTGTGCCTGCCAGGCTGCAGTGATGTACTAGCCACAGAAAGGCCGCAACCTCGGGTTTCCACAGACTTGGGATTTGCACGGCAGCAGAGTCACCGTGGAGAGGCCAGGGTATCACAAACTTATGGATTTTGACAAGAAAGGAGGGAAAGGGGAGTTGGAAGAGGGCCGGAGAATGTCCAAGTCCGGCGGGGGCCGCAGCAGCCACGGCATCCGGAGCTCGGGTACCAGTTCAGGGGTCCTAATGGTGGGCCCCAACTTCCGCGTCGGCAAGAAGATCGGCTGTGGCAACTTTGGGGAGCTTCGCCTAGGTGAGCCCCCACTCAGCAGCAGGGAGGTTTCGGGAGGCTGCCCCTCTAGGAACACGAACAGGGCCCTGCCATGATGGGCAGTGCCAGCTGGACTGCCACGGGTATGTCTCAGTATGAGTTCTGCCCCTCCCAGGAGTTTTTGGGGGTGATGTGGCCCTGGCCTCTGCTTTGGGGGACAGTTCTGTTGGGGGTCAACTGTGCAGTGGGCTGCAGACTGCAGATAGGCCATACTGCATGGAGAGAGGTGCCTGCATTGCGGGCTCTGAAGCTATTACTTCCCACCCCTGGTCTCTAGGCTGGACAGAGACCTAGAGTATTCACATTCCCAGCACTGTTTTGTGCAATTAGTCCAGCAGCTGGTGTCCCTGGTGCTATGTGCCATTCTTTGTTTAAACATCTAAAATGCAGCACTGGGCCTTCCCAAGCCTCCGTCCCACCTGCTCTTGTTTCACACTGACCTTGAGCCTGGGTACTGCTGGTGTAGGACAGACAGGGACAGGTGGTGGTGGCAGAGGGGCCAACCTCCCATAGGTGCCCCATGTCAGGCAGAACCAACCTTGCCCCCAAGGCCCCATCTTAGGTTGTCAGATGAGGGAAACAGGCCCAGGGAGGGAGTGTGATTTGACCACACCTTCAAGGGCAACTGCCTAGAGACCACTCTGGACTCCATGCATATTCCTTACCTGTGTCTTTGGATCTGTGACCCACCTGCCTACCTTAGTTTTCTCACCTATTAAACGGAATGGAGCCAGTTCCCCCGGTGGGGCAGGTGGTTAGCAATGGGTGAGTGTCTTGTGTACCATCAGCAGCTGCTCCCCTCTCTAGAAGATGGAGGTTATTGTCTTAGTACAACACTTAAACTTGTGTATTCTCACTGGCTGCAAACCCTCTTCTGAGCCAGGGCCCACCTAAGCCCTTTGCAGAGGCTGCCGGGATTCTACCTTTATATGTAGAGTCGTGCTTTTGCCCAGCCCACTCTGGACTTGGGCCATGGAGCCTCTTGCTTGTCTACATGTGGCTTCAGGACATTTCAGACTCTACCTGATGTATTGAGCCAACTCTGATCAGAGCCATTCCATCTGGACCCTGCTGCCCACAGGATGTGCGCATGTGTGTACATACACTCAGACACACGTACGGATGTGACACACACAAACACATAGATGCATATGCACAGACACGTGCACACAAACATGCATGTCATGTGTATACATGTGTACATGCAGGCATGCACAGACAGAGCCACACACATATGAGATATGAGTGCACACACAAATACCCTTACACATGTACACAACTCTGACCTACAGCTCCTGTAGCCTGTACAGGGTAGCTCTGTACTGTTCTGGGGGTCCTATACTGTTCAGTGGTCATTACAGATACTGTTCTTCACACAGGTCCTCTTAGGCAGAAGGAAGTTTATTTTGAAGTTTAAAAAAATTTTGGTGTATGTTCTTTTCTGGCTTCATGGACTCAATGTGCTTTCAAGGGCAGCTGTGTTGCATGAATCAGTAGTTGCTTACTGAGTAGTGCCCTGAGGGTTTCCAATTGTGCAGTGCTCTGTGTTCTCTTTATATGTAACCCTGCTCAGAGACATTTGGGTGTTTCTAGATTTCTGTTAATAAAACTGGCCTAGACACACTTCTGTGAGGCCCGTGTATATGTGTGCGCACGTGTACGTGCGTGTGTGTGTGTGTCTATTAAAGTGCTAGGCCATGTAGCAGTATGTGCTTGAGAAACTGTGAAACTGTGATGCTGACTTCCCCCATGCTCTTCCACCGGAAGCCCCTGCTGTGATGGCATGGAGAGTTCCAGGCATCTAAGCACCAGCTCTAAGCTGTTAGGCATCCACAGGTGGAGGCGCCATGGGTGTGCAGTGGTACCCACTTCAGGTTCAATTTTCCATTTCCTTGATGAGTCATGTTTTTCAGCATTGTCCCCTTGTGTATAATGTGTTTGTTTATTTATTTATTTATTTTTAAAAACAGAGTCTCACTTTATCACCCTCAGTAGAGTGCAGTTGTATCACAGCCCACAGCAACCTCCAACTCCTGGGCTTAGGCAATTCTCTTGCCTCAGCCTCCCGAGTAGCTGGGACCACAGGTGCCCGTCACAATGCCTGGCTTTTTTTTTGGTTGCAGTTTGGCCGGGGCCAGGTTCAAACCCACGACCCTCAGTATATGGGGTTGGCACCCTACCCACTGAGCCACAGGTGCCGCCCCTGTATCTTTTTTTTTAATGCTCATTTAGGCATGGTTTTCTTTGTGTTTATCCTACTCAGGATTCATTGAGGTTCTTGGATCTGTACATTAATGCTTTTTCATTAAATTTGGCAAAAATTTAGCTGCTATTTTGTCAAATATTTTTTCTTCTTCAAACTTACTTTCTTTTTTTTTTTTTTTTTTGAGACGGAGCCTCAAGCTATCCCCCTGGGTAGAGTGCCATGGCATCACAGCTCATAGCAACCTCCAACTCCTGGGCTCAAGCGAGTCTCCTGCCTCCGCCTCCCAAGTAGCTGGG